>CATIWR010174405.1:0-51988 GCA_949677035.1 Omphalea diandra
CTTAGTAAAATACCCAATTGAGTGATTGGGGAGTGGATGTAGGGATTGTTTTGCCCGAACCACTATAAAACCTTTGTGTCCTTACTATCATTTCTTCTTCTCTTCATCTTTATTTTAAATTTTTATACACCAATTCAACCCCCCCCCCCTTCTTGGTGCCTAGGGACAACATATGTCATATTTTATTATTGGCTATGTCATTTTGTTTTTATTGGAATTCAAAATGTTATATGAATAAAAGTAACAACAATATAAAAAATTATAGATGACATGAACTATATATTGATGAAATATGCAAATATAAAAGAATATGTAGAAGCATGAAGAAATAATAAAATAAAAAAAATATGTAATCCATTGGTTTGAAAAATAAATAAATGTTTAAAATATATTATCTATGAACAAAGAGTGAGTAAAAAAATTAAAGATAAATACATAATAATTATATGAATTGTAATAAAATAAAATATATGTCAGACAAATGCTATTATCAGAATAAAAGATTGATGGAAAAATATTTGGAAATTGTGACTAATTTATAAAGACTCACATATATGAACATATAAAAGGATAGAGAAAAGAAATTAAATAATAATATCTTTGCAAAATTATTATATTATCAATTTCATATTGTATGGATGTTTACCCTCAAAAATCTCAAGAGTAAAATTGATAATATTAAAGTCCAGTAGCTAGATACTGTCGGTATCAAACCTAAATAACAAATAAGAAACTTAACAATTGACTAGAATCAATTGGATCTGATGAATACACTACAAGAAAATATTAAAATACTGATAAAATTTATCGACGGATAGGAGTCCGTTGATAAATACTGTCAGATCACTAATGGAATGAAGCAGAAAATGTATTTTAAAATACAACAACAAATTACCGATGGAAGTTCATTGTAAATTACCGATGGAATTTCATTGTAAATTACCGATGGAATTTCATTGGTAAACTTTAAGTTTATCAACAAAGGGAAATGAAAAGACACGTAAGAATTAACGTGCTAAACATTTTGTTGGCATTCCATCGGTAAATTGGTAAACAAAAATGGAAAAAATATATCGACAAAATACTGACGAAAATTTTAGAGTGACGTATCACTATCAGCCAGAAATCTATCGACAATTATTAATAAACCTTTTTTTCCCTCTCTTCTCCTTTCTTCTCTCCCTTTTCTGTCCCCCTGTTCTCCTTTCTCACCCCCTGTTGCTATTTCTCTAGCGCCCTCCCCCCTCTGCTCTCCTCACTATTGTTGTTGCCACCATCAAACCTGTTACATGAGATGCCCCCACTGTGACCTTGTGCATGAATCTCTCCCTCCTTTTCTTAGTTGGTTTTGTCTTTTTTTTTTTTTTTTTTTTTGTATTTTTGTAATTTTGATAGAAAAAATTGTGAAATCTAAAATATTTTTTTTGAAGAAATTTGATTGTAATATTGAAATTTTGATTATATAGAATATTGTGAAATTTGTAATATTTGATTGTATATAAAATATGTAATATTTTATTGCAATATTTTTGTATTTTTGATAGAAATTGTATACAAAATTCTTTTTTTTTTAAATTCTGTGAAACGTTGATTATGAGAAATGTTGAGAATTATTAAAAAATTTTTTTGGTGAATTTGTTGGTGATTATTGAGAAATTTTGGTGATTTCATGAATATTGACAAATATTATGAATGTGAATATTGAAAATTTATTTGGTGAATTTTAGTAAATTGTATAATTTATTGTATAAATTTCATAGAAATTGTAGTGTTAAATGTGTAAATTGAGTAACTTTAGCAATTTACTCTATATAAAAAATTTCGTAATTTAGGTGTAAATTTAATAAGTTTATGAAGTTTATTAATATATGTGTAATTTAATTAAATTTCAGAAATTTTAGAAATTGTAACATAAATTGACTAATTTAAGTATATTTAAATTAAAATTTAGAAATTTAAGTGTTTTGAAATTTAAGTGTAATTTAATTACATTTAGTAATTTATATATAATTAAATTAAATTTTAGATATTCTAGAAATTTATAAATTGTGGCAATATATAATGACTAATTTTAATGTAGTCTAATAAAAATTTATGAAGTTATGTGTAATGAAATAAAATTTTACAAATTTTAATAAAATTTAGTAATTTAAGTGTAAGTTGTGAAAATTTTAGAAATTTCAATTAAAATTTAGTAAGTTAAATAAATTTGAGAACTTTTGGGATTGTAGAAATTTTAGTAATATTTAATAGATAGTTGAAGTGTAATTTACTTAAATTTTAGAAATTTAAGTGTAATAAAATGAAATTCTAGAAATTTTAATTAAATGTAGTAATGTAATGTAATTTAAGAAAATTTTAACTAAATTTTAGTAATTTAAGTGTAATTTAATTTAATTTGAAAATTTTTGAACATAAATTTTGTTAAAATTTAGTAATTTAAGTGGAATTTAGTTTAATTTTTGAAATTTTGAACCTATAAATTCGTTAAAGTTAATAAGTTAAGTATGTTTTTAAAATGTGAAATTTGTGTCGTTTAATTAAAATGTAGAAATTGTATAAATTTATTAATATTTATCATTTATAATTTTTTGTTTACATTTTATGCTTAGGTTGAAATTTATTTGGTGGACTTTGCAATTATTCTGTATCAAGAGGTAGATATTTAATTTACAAGTTTTCTTATTTAATAATTGGTATGTTAAAAATATGTTTTTTCATTAAATAACCAATATGTTAAAAAAATATTTGTATGTATGTATCTTTATATAAAATGAATTTTAAATTTTATAAAATTATTTAATAATAAGCTAATAATATTGAATAAATATTCAATAAATGTAAAAAAGATGTACATTATTTAAATTACTTTAAATTTTAAAACATAAAATAGTAAAAAAAAATGTTAATTGCCAAAAATTGTATTGACTTGAAATGCAAAAAAATAAAAAAAAATGATAATATAATTAATGACATAAGATATATATTAAAAAAAGTTATTTATGAAAGTGTAATGTTCCAAAGTATTCCAAAAGTTTAACAATATTCTAACTTATAACTAATAATCTCTAAAAATTTAAAATTAATTACGAATGCCATAAAAATATTAAAAAATTAATTACTAAAATAGTTGTAAAATAAAAAAATAAAAAAATATGTAAAAATTTTACTGATCCAAAGTTTGGCCTAAAATGAAAAAATTTAATAAATTATAAAAACCATTCCCTAAAAAATAAAAGGACATTACAAATGTTATAAAATACTCAAAATTTTAATTGCATTAAATATTGTTAAAATTTGAAATATAAGAAAATATACAAAAATTTTATTGTCCTAAATTGCCACTAACAAATGCAAAAATTTGTGTAAATTATAAGTAATATTCCTTAACAATTAAAAGTTAATTATGAATGCTATGCAATAATATAAAATTAATAATGCACCAAAAAATTTCATAAAAGTTCAAAAATTTTAAAATATTACTAATATTCAAAAAAATTTCATAAAATTTAAAAAATTGAGATAAAATAATAATGTTATATAGAAAATAGAATAGATGCAAAGTTTAGAAAAAAATTAACATTCTATTTTTGAATATTATATGTTTGGACTTAATGCTTATTTGAAATTTTTTTTTTTTTTATGAAAAGGACAATGCCAAAATAATATGTAATTTCTAGAAAATTATATTAAATTTCATAGAAAAACATGTAAGCATAAACTTAGATATCCATTTGGTGAGATTCTTATTTGACAATGAGAATCACGTTGAATTATCCAAAGTAAATAGTTTGAAAATTTTATTGTTAATATAAGTTGTAGTATATAATATAGTTTATTATATTGTTGGTAAATTTAGTTGTTTATCTCTTAACATGTTCTCTTAGTGCGTAATGATAAATGTTAGAAAATATTTTTCATTTCGATATAGTAGGAGAGCTGGAGTAAGATACTGTCGAATTTTCAATAGCTATGCGAACTATACTGTTATGACAAATTGTTATATGATAATAAATTTCTAAATGGGTTAGGTTCTTATCTTATAAGCAATGCAAGACAAGGAGATAGTATTATATATAAAAAAACTGAAAAAATAGTATAAAAAATATTGACTTGAAAAATATTATATATATATTTATTGCATTGTTACACTGGAATTTTAGGACTTTATAATGAAATCATATAAGAATTGGATGTATTCTAAGATAAAGGATGGTTTACTACGTTTAAAATTCTTAGAAAGTGTAAACCATTTTATTCCATTTGTAATGTCTCAACCTGAATTTATAAATAAAATTAAAGTTAGATGTCCATGTAATCATAAGAAGTGTCAAAATAGTAGTTATTTAGACCCCAATACATTAATGTTGCATATTATCCAAAAAGTTTTTGTTGCTAGATACTATGAATGGTATTTGCATGGTGAAGTGTATGGTTCTTAAACATCAGCTATAGATGAACTTGAACTTCTAACTAATAATGTATGTCAAAGTGAATTAGAACCTACTGCGTACCATAATATGGTAATGAATTCAACTAGGCTATAGCTTGATTGAAGTGGAATGAATGAAGCCCCCAATTCATCGTCTCAGAAGTCGTATGATGTACTTAATGTAGAAAATGAGGATTTGTGGCTTGATTGCAAAAAACATTGCAAGTTATCTTCGATTTCACCACTAATGAATATCAAATCTAAGCATCATTTGTCTTAAATGTGTTACAACAATATTTTACAATGGTACAATGAGTCATTGTCTGATGATCATATAATGATTGATAGTTTTTATAGCACCAAGAAATTGATGCAAGGTTTAGGTCTTCCGGTTTAGAAGATTCATCGTTACATGAATAGTTGCATGTTATATTAGGTGATGACAGTGACTTAAAGACATGTAAGTTTTGTGATTTTTCTAGATATAAACACATGCCTCGAGGATCAAGTACAGTTAAAAAAGAAGTTTCATACAAGAAGATGTATTACTTTCCTCTAACCCCGAGACTACAAAGGTTGTATGCTTCTAAAGCAACTACCAAGTATATGAGATGGTATGCTAAGCATGAACAGGATGATGGTGTGATGGAACATTGTTCAGATTCTCCTGCATGGAAGAATTTTAATCGAATGAATCCACAGTTTACATCTAAAATTTGTAATGTTCACTTGGATTGTGCACTAATGGATTTTAACCTGTTGAACAATATGGACAACAATATTCATGTTGGCCAATTGTTTTATCCTTTTATAATTTGTCACCCTAGATGTGAATGAAGGAGGAATATATGTTTATTTTTGTTATAGATCCAACACCTAACAATCTTAAATAAAAGTTAGATGTATTCACGTAGCCCATGATTGTCAAACTGATATTGTTATGGGAAATTGTTGTCGAGATATATGATATTTCCACAAAGCATAATTTACAATTACGAGCTATTTTGTTGTGGACTGTTAGTGATTTCCTAGTTTATAACAAACTTGCTTATCCATATTGCATGGAATATACTGATGCCTTCACGCTAAATAGTGGTAAAAAATCTTGGTTTGATAATATCTAAAAATTCGTACCGTTTGATCATCCGTTACGATGGAACAAAGTTGTTTTTTTTGAAGAATTGAACAATGGAAGATCCAACTCTACCTATACGGTTAGAAATGGATGTGCTAGAGGAAATCACTAAATTATAGTTGATGAGGGTAACTGAAGTTGGGTCCGAAGATGTTAATGATTAGATAACAAAACGAACAAAATGTGGATGGAAGAAATGAAGTATATTTTAGGATTTACTTATTGGAGTAACAATTTGATAATATCATAATTTGAATGACATGCATATTGAAAAGAAAGTGTTTGAAAATATTTTTAATACACAGATGAATATAGAAGGAAAATCTAAAAATAATGTCAAATCTAGAGAAGACTTGAAGTTATTTTGTCATCTTTCAAAGTTACATTGAGATAATACAATTGGAAAAATATTCAAAGGTAAAATATATACTTGATAAGCAAAGTAAACAAATATTATATAGATGGCTCAAAAATATTCGATTTTCAGACTGGTATGTATCCATTATGGCTCGATGCGTCGATATACGCAAGCTAAAATTGTTTGGCATGACAAGTCATGATTATCATGTATTTATGTAGAGATTACTCTCAATTGCTTTTCATGAGTTATTGCTTTCACAAGTATGGAAACCTCTCGCAAATTTGAGTTTGTTTTTAAAGAACTCACTACACCACAAATCAATGAAAAAGGCATGACACGTTTGGAAATTAATATTCCTTTAATTTTATGTAAGTTGGAATGAATTTTCTCTCTAAGTTTCTTTGATTTGATGGAACATCTAGTTGTACACGTGGCATATGAAGTAAAGCAAACAAGACTTGTGCAATATAGATAGATGTGTCCTTTTGAGAGGCACATTAAATTCATTATTTCCATTATACATGTCCTTTCAATTTCAATCCATTCATTTTTAATCTATTCACATGTTGTATGTTATATATTTCTTCGACATTTAAAAAACAATATGAATAATAAATCTCGAGTTAAAGGTTATATATGTAATGGATACTTAGTTGAGGAAGCGTCATCATTTTACTCATTATTTTGAATCGCATGTGTATACAAGGCACAAAAGAATACTTCAAAATGATGACTTTGAAATATCTAATATTCTAGAGAATTTGTTAATATAAACTCATCTAGGAAGACCATTTGGTAAACTTAAAAGTAGAATGTTGATAGATGAAGAATATCATGCAATTCAAACATATATTATTCTAAACTGTCGTGAAGTAACGAAATATGTCGAGTAAGTTATAATTCTAATTTAACTCTTTATTTTGTACTTCTGAAAATGATACACAAATGTTAGGATGCTAATATTATATTGTGCAAATTTTATAAAGCTTATACATTGACATGTTGAAGCACACTTTTTCCAATATATCTACCGATGAGGTTGATAAAAAGTTAGAGATAGAATTTTGATATTAGTTTGAGCCACATGTGAGTATACGCTAGCTAATAATATAACGATAAATTTTATAAGAGTAACTATTATATAACTAATGTAGATAATGATTTGTTTTATGTTTTTAGGAAAATGATCCAACAAATGGAATCACAAACTAATTTATTATAGATCCTGCCATAGGTCTATTATGCAGTGTGACTATGTATCCCATTTACTTTGTAAATGGTTATAAGTTTCACACTAAAAATTATGGTTCCAATAAGGCATCAGTTAATAGTGGAGTAAGTATTAATGGTTCAAACTATAGTGAAAATGCATATGGTCGACTAATCGATGTGTTACAGTTAGAGTATCCTGCACTTCTGATCAAAAGAATCATTTTGTTTAAATGTGAATGGTTTGATCTAATGTCTAATGCTGGAATAAAAGTGCATGAAAATTACAATCTTATCAAAATCAACCACAATTGTAGGTTTAATAAATATTAACCTTTTTATATTAGTGATGCAAGTTTGTTAAGTGAATTATCTTCATTATCCTAGTTTACGATAGGATAAAGTTGATTGGTGGGAAGTATTCAAAATAAAACCTAGATCATTTGTTGAATTGTAGGAGAATTTGCTATTAGGACATCGTCCCAAACCTTGTTTTACAAGAATGTAGAATAAAATTTGTATCTTATAGAAATTATAGAGGACGAGCCACCAGGAATTTAAAATGATCTGAATGAGTTGTTCATTGAATTAAATGATGAAAATAAAGATATTTAGTTTGATAATGAAATGGAGCTGCAATCAGAATCTGAATCATCAGAAGAAATAATTTCTAAAAGTGATATAAAGTACGATAATTCATAGTAAATAAAAATTTTAGTATATTTAATTTTTAATTATGTTAACACATAAATTTTAATAGAAATTTTGTTTTGTATATATTATATTAGATATATAATTTTCAATGTACATTCAGATGAAATGTCATAGACCTAGCGATTTGGGTGCACCTTTCCAATGCGATCCTCAAGATAGAAGACGTACCCGTGATCGCAAGCCTCCTATTCCATCACTTCCACCATCCAGCTCAACGCACTCGACTCTTGGACTTCCCTTGACACCAGCTGAAGTTTGACTCTTCCTTTAGCTCTATCCCCTACTCAAGATCCTCCTTCAGCTTCATCTACGCCATCAGTACCGATAGATTAGGATGAGGTAAATACAGTTCATGCGTCTGAGCTATGACTCTATATTTTTTTACAACACAAGAGGTACGTAATAATTATTTTTTATATTTTCTTATTTTTATCTTATTAATTATGTTCGCCTAGTGCACTAAGAAGGAGGGTTGAATTAATGGCTGATTAAAAATTAAAAAGAAGATTAAGGTATTTAAGAAGTTAATAATGAGAAGAGAAAAATCAACACAAGAAGTATATAGTGGTTTGGGTGTTAACAAACACTACGTCCACTCCCCAATTCTTCACAATTAACTAAATTGGTGTTTTCAAGCTCACACTTAACTTATACAATTTGTGTTTTATGGCTCACACAAAACCTTTACAACTTGTGTTTTGAGGATAACACAAAAACCTTTCACAACTGTTTTGGATAGGCTCACACTTCAACCTCTTACAAGAGTTTTAGAATCTAGGCTAACTCTTAAACTACTTACAAAGGTGTTTATTGCTCACACCAAATAATCAACAACAACAACAACATATAAAGAAGAGTAAGAAAAATAAATAGCAAATTAGCAAGAGTTTAGTTATAATTAATTGAATTATCTTACATTTACATCAGTTTTGTGGAGTATTTATAGCCTACATCTACCAAAGAAACATTGCTAAAAAACTATCCCATAATCCCTAAGTTGTGTTAGACAGATTTTGCATTAAATCTTGTTAGGTGAAAATCGTGGTCGCTACTCTCATTTCGCAGTCACGAATTCCCAAATTGTATTGAAGAGCTGAAAATCGTGGCAGAGAACCTTGTTATGTGTCTAATGACTTGTCCACATGTCCTTCACCTATTAGTTATCGGTATGACTATGGCTTCTTAGGCATCTCCTCGCCACTGCCACTGCCACTGCCACTGTCCTGGAGCTTAGTACTTCGGTACTCAAGAAGAGCTCCATGGTCCTATTGTTATGCCCACCAATGGCTTCCACAGTCCTCTTAGTATGATGGAATAGGAGATTACTGATATCGAAAGAAGAGAGAAAAGAAGATGGTAGAAGATCATATAGTACTATTGGAGACTATTGGCTATATGTATTTAGAAACTCATGTTTGAAGAATGAGAGATTTTATTACTTAAGGTTTTGCTAGCAGAACTTGATTTACAAATGAGAAAACTCTTCCTTATATAGACTTGGGAAGAGATAAGATTCTCTCAACATACTTAGTGGCTAATTATTACAAACCTTAGTGGCCAATAATGATTACAATCAGACAAATAAAAGTGGCCAGCTAATATCGACAAACTTTAGTGGCCAGGAAATAAACAAAGGAAAAGAGCTAGCTAATACGGACAAACCTTAGTGGCCAATTATTATAAACAAACAAACAAAAGTGGCCAGCTAATACAAACCAACAAAAGCTAATTGTTATAGGAGATGGTCCATCATGCTTTTGGTACAACAGATTCTTTCTTATCCTGTTCTGATTGGCTCATAAGAAGGTGACAGATTCATGATCTTGTAATGTTCATCCTCTATTTCCATTTAGACTTTAGCATTTACTTTTTCTATGAGGAGGAGAATTTCCCCATATTTCTGATATAGGTCCTTAAGTTCATAGGATCTTGTGAGTATGGATCTGATAGTTGACTGTCTAAAGGCTTGAGCTGTTGAGGAGGAAAGTCTTCATATTCTTGGCATTTGGCATTGAGTTCATTTTTGTACCTGCGAGGGAGAGTATCTCATGGTGCATCTTCTGCTAAGGTTGGCCAAATCTCCTTAGGAATAGTTTTGTTCTTTTCAAACATGAACCTTTGAAATTCCCTGAATTGCTCATAGTGATCAAGGGCATCTGTCCATAGAGAAAACTGGTTTTCCTTGTAATAGTGCAAACACCCAAACATTCAAGGAGTCATGCCTGATGGACCGATAAGGCAAGGCTGATGAACTATATAAATAACCCTTTGTTTAAGGCTGTCTCATGAAAAGTATAGGAGATCCTTGCATTTATAGCTTCAATGCATTTTTCAAGGGGTTGGTACCACTCTAAGAAAGTGATTAAATGAGGGTTATGATAAACCCTCCTTTTGAGCTTATTCAGATATTAACTAAAATGAAGTGGCCTAACTTCAATTGTTATGGTATAAAGATGACAAAATACTATAGAAAGATTAATAGCTCTTTAGGCCAAATCCATCCTTCATTGTGAACTGCAGCAAAGTCCATGAAAGTGTATACTTTCAAGAAAGGATAAAATGGATGGAATCCAAGAACTTCTATAAAAACGGGACCAAAGGTTTTTGGTAGGGTGGTTTAATAGGCAAAGATTTGTCTGATGGCTAAGTATGAGATCTGTGATTAAGTTATGGGCAATATAACTTCAAGCGGAGTGCCTATTCGAAGGAAGGGTGAATAGGACATTTGAGGATGAATGGATGAGGCATCAGTGGATGCTGGAGAGGAAGAAGCCATAGGTGAGATTAGTAGGAAAAAGGAGATACTGCGTGGTTTGGATAATAGATCAGGTATGAGGTTGGAGTCTCCTTTTATATGCTTCACATCAAAGAAGTACTTGTTGAACCAGTCTTTCCATCTTAGGAGTTGTGGGTTAGGTACCGATTTTTTGTTTTCAAGGATTTTTGGAAATGACGAACAATCTATTAGTACAGTGAATCTGTGACCAATTAAATGAAATTCAAATTTTTTAATCCTATTTTTCACTACAAGAATTTCCTTGAAAATAGAAAGATAGTGCTTCTCTGACTCCTTCAAGGACCTACTGGTATAGGAGCATAATCTTTTTCTTCCATCCTTTTCTTTAAGTAGAATGGCCTCTCGATGACTATCATTGGCATCTGTTTGAAGCAGTCTTTTTCTATCAGAGGGAATATATAATGGTGGCAGCTGTTGGAGCATTTGCTTTAGTATCTTGACTGCATGTGTCTAACTGGAACCCCATTGTATAGAATCTTTCTTTAGCATTAGCTGTAAAGGTTTGGCATGCTTTGCATTGTAGGGGACAAAGCTGCGTAGATAATTTGCAATGCCAAGAAACTGTTGAATTTGCTTATGCATGAGATTTTCATCTGGAAATTTCAATAATTCAGCTGTTATGTGGGGTCTTGGTTGATATTGGCCGTCTTTGAATGTCATTCCCAAGAATTCTATCTGGTCCTGAGTAATCTCTATTTTAGTGGGAGACAACATGATTCCATATTGCTGAGTCAAATTCATGAACTGTTCGAGTAGATGGACATGAGAATCTTCAACTGGTGAAAATAAGAAGATATTATCGATGTAGATAAGAGTACTGTCAAGGATAGGCTCATAGATTTTCACCATTGCTTTTTGGAATAATGAGGGAGTTGTTCTAAGACCGAACGTCATTACTCTCCATTGGTAGTGTTTGTTTGGAATGCAAAACACCGTTTTGTGCTTGTCGTCTAGAATGATGCCTAGTTGCCAAAATCTTGCTTTTAAATCAAATTTAGAAAACACTTTTCCCTACTACAAATGAACAAATAGTGAGAAAATTTTTGGCAGAGGAAATTTGTCATCTCTAAGGAAGTGATTCAAAGGCTAATAATCAATGACAAGTCGTTTCTTGCTCCTGACTTGTTCTGATCTTTTATTAACATAAAAGGCCTAGCAAGTCCATGCAAAAGTAGTAGGCTCAATAAGCCCGTGGGCTAGAAGTTGAGAACATTCCAGATAAGCCAACTCCTGCGCTTTAGGATGCATGCTAGGGTGAGTAGCCTTTGTCGGGTTAACATCCTTATTAAGTTTATATGGCAAGGATAGGTAAAAAGCTGGATTGGTCCATAAAGGGTTTGGGTTTTTGAAAAGGAATTCAGTGTGGTTTTCAGCACAACATTGGTCTTTTATGGTTTGGACTATTTGAGTTATAACTGGTGAGAGTTGGGCCAGATTGGGCTATATAGTGAACAGGGAAGTGACTGCAGTATAGGGCTGAAAACAACTTCGAAACTTAAGGCTCGTTGGAAGGACCCTTAACTTAGCCAACTTTCAGTAAAGATCAAAGCCTATGACTAAGTCTTTGTCTAGCAAGGATGTCCCAAGAAATTTCACATGGATTTTGTAGCCCGGGAAAAATTGAACAGTAACGGGCTTAGCTGTAATGAGGCCTGTATGAAACACTTTTCCATTTGTAGCCCAAAAATACTTCTTGTAGGGCTTCCAATAATGGGCTGGTCAGACATTGGGATTCATTACAGAGATATAAGCTCCTGTATCTATGAATGCTACAACTTTAATAGGCTTGGAAAATGGTTCAAGAAAGATCTGAACAAAGGCCAAAGGAACTAGATGGTTTTCATCAAGCTGTAATTCTTTAGTTGGAGCTATGGTGAGTGGAGCTAAAGAGTAACTGCCTGAATAACCTAGTTCATCATCTTTAGAAGAAGAATCTTGGATAGCAAAAACTGTTTCATCCGAAGGTTCATCTTCAATAGAGAAGAGTGATTCTACATCTGCATTCTCCAAGTCTACAGTAGACGATATTTGAATTTGTTGGTTATTTTTATCGCCTATTGAGGATTATTCGGTCATCTTTTGGCAAAATGATCCCTTTGTCCATAGATATAACATCTATTAGATTTTCGTTTTCCCCTGTACTTCTTTCTCTTGAAATATCTCCACTTCTTCTTTGAACTAGAGCTTTTAGACTTTAGCTTTAAGAAATGCTTCTTCTTTTTGCTAGGACAGCCGCAGGTGCCTTCATCTCCTTTGCATTTGATCATTAAATCCTTTATTCTATAAGACTTTTTAAAAGAATGATTCTTTTGTCTGTCAAGCATTTGAACAATCACCTTCTGTTCACTGCATAGCTTCTCAAGACCTTGTATCATTAGTTGATACATTTCTTCAAATGTGAGATCATTTATGGATTTATCTTCCTGCCTCATGATTTGATGAATTGCAGTAGTCAAAAGATTTGGCAACAAAGTAATAAAGACTTCTTTTAAATCTAGACTTGCCCAGCCACCTAATTGGTAGAATTTATTTGCCATCTTTTGATAATAGAGATCAAGGTTTTTCTTTAACAGAGAGCAACACTTCATCTGGAAATATTCTTGTTTGGTAATGTCATTTCCTTCTTAGGGCTTTCCTCTAAATTCAACAAAAAGAATACCTAAGAATTTAGATGCTCCAGGGCTTTGTACCAGAGTAAGCTTCGAATATTCATCCAAAGCAGTGTACTAGTCTTGAAATCTGCCAGTTATTCTGGTGACAAATTCTTCAAGGACTGTTCGTATGACTGCACCAGGTTTTTCATCTGTGAATCGATCCAAGCCCTAAATTCTTGAAAACGATCTCTATAATGATCAGGGCTTATATCTTCCAAGGTAAACCAAGGGCCTTCTATTGTTGGGCCAGGATTATTAGGAGGTCTATGATGGGTTGACTCAGCCTCCATTTCTTATGTTGGAGGATCTACAGTGTAGAAAGGAGCAATAGGAGGATCTGCCATATATTGAGTTGGAATTTCTTTATCTGAAGCACTAGAAGAATTGGCATCTTCATTTGACTCTGATGCCTGGGAAGAATCCTCAGATTTTGAGTTTACCATTAAGAAGGAAGGTAAAGATTGGGTACTTTCTAGGTAAGAATGGATAAGATTCATCATTTGGATTTCAGGTGGCTTTTGTGAAGGTTGTTGTACTGACTTAGTAGAGGTAGCAGTATGCATGGATGAGTCTTTCGGCTCAGGTTGAACTGGAAATTTTCCAACTTTTAATTTCTTATGGACATGTCAGTGGCTAGGCCATGGTGTTCAAGCTCAACAGTAGTTGGAATGTGAAGTGAAGGTGGTTTAATTAGTAAGGCTTTGGGTAAAGGTATTTCAAAGGGATCTTGGTATTTTGGTTTAGAGGATTCAAAGTCCTTCTTAATTCTTTCCAGCTGAGATTTCAGATTTTGAATTTCTATTGCCTTCCTTCTGATTTCTTCTATCTGTGCCCTTTGTGTCACCAATTGCATTACTTCTTTATGTTTCTCTTCAACCTGGATTTGCAAGTGAATCATCAGCTTATAAACATCTCGCTGATGCTCACTTAACCATTCATTAATCTTATGGACTTGTTGAGACACCTTTCTACCTTGGATTCTATGTTTTTAAGAATTCTGTTTTGAGCTTGCACATTAATAGATTGCCAATTAAGCACGACTTCATCCGGAGTTATACTCAATAGCTGACCTTTAACATCAACACCAGTGGGATTTTTTATATGAGCCATGGTCCTTATTTAGATGTTAAAGTTGGTTTGGTCAGGTAATGATGGGAAATCTTCATTTGTAGGTTAGTACATACAGATTTGAGGTGGTTGTGGTAGGCTAGGCATTTTAGGTATCTATTTTTTAGCTTGTGTAAAACAGGAGGTTGGTGTTTGATGGTGAGGTTGTTTGTGAATTGTCTGTTTTGGTATAGAAGGTATCTCTTGAAGGATTGGACCATAGTTAACAAGGTAATCATACTTCCTAGAAGGTTCACCTAGAAGGCTCACAGATGGAACACCATCATCATATCTTTTACGGATAGATGTCTCTAAGCAACCCATTCATTTCCTCGTTGGTTCTTCATCATCATCAAAGTCATATAAGTAGGCGTCACATTTGCATTCATCCCAAAAACAATGGTCATCTCATTTAAAAGGATAAAGAGGAGATCCATTGCTGTCAAAGTAGACGATAGGCATGCCTACTTCAGGTTCATATGGTGTCATCATGAACTATGTGAAAAACACACCGTCTTCTTTTGTTGGAGGAGTTCTAGCAAACTTTGCTTCAACTATACCATCTGGCTTACGGTAGTAAGTTGGTTCTATTGATTATACTGGCTGGGTATTTTCATACATTTTTTCATAGCTTGTGACCCATGTCTCTGGTAGTAATTATATGAGCTCATTCCTCATCATTTGTTAAGGAATATGGATTCATGTTGGTGCATTTTGAGTATCTGCCACTATCAATAAGGCTTCATTCTCATAAGGGAAAGATAGGTTTATGGAATGATTCTGGATCCTGTAAATCATTTGATAGTGTAAAGTAGCTACTATTGCAGAGGCTACTTGAGGAGCTGCAGTTACTCAATTTGGACTTTCAAGGCAGTAAGGACATGTGGATCCTTTAATGATAGGTTAAAGTTGGGATAAAAAGTAAACATCACTGATCCTGCATTAAGGGATGTTTCCACCGTTCCTATCACCGCATGCTGATACTCCAAGTACCTATTATCTAGCAAGGCGATCCTTGCAAAGACTAACAAACCTTTCCTTCCATGGTAATTGACAGCGATTTGAATAGCTCCAAAATGAATATGAGTGTATCCTTGGATAACCTACTGTTGTACAAATTCAGGAGGAATTTCAAGGATAATAACTGTTTTGTTCCCATTGTCGAGATTTGACACTAATCAAAGTTTGAAGACTGTACATACTCCTTTACGACCTTAGGAGTTTGTTTGATTAAGGCTTTGATGGATCTGGTCCAAGATGCTTTATTTTTTTTAAAAAATATCATATGGGTTTAAGAAGGGTATGTTGGTGTCTTGAATTTTTTTGGTTATCAGAGATGTAGTTGAGTTTATAAAGGTAGTCTATTTTAGAGGTAGATCTTCTAAATGAGGGAGTGGAAGGAATATAGACTGTTAAAGAAGAAAAAGGTTATGAGGAAGTAGTTGCAGTATTAGTATCTATAACAATAGGATTTTCCATAGTAACACAGTGTCGTTAGCCTCAATAGTACATATCATTCACCCTTACAAAAAGGAAAATAAGCCACTGTGTTCAACTAACTACTCAAAAGTCATGATCGAGAGTTAACTTTCTCTTGGGTGCGACTAAGATCGTAAATTCTTCTGTTTGGTGAGGACACTACACCTTTTTGAGTCGTAGTGGAGACCAATTCTTCTCCCTCATGATTTTTTATTTTCAACGGTTGCCTTAGACACTTGGCGTGTTATGGCTGTGGCTTTGGTTCCATCTTTTATTACAATGAAATTTGTGGTCGCGACCTTTGACGCGAATGCTATCACGAATTCCTCTGTGAATCAACCAATGCTCCCTTCGGCAGAGTCGTTGTTGCAAATTCACCTATAAATTCCTCTAGCCTAGCTCCATCCATCCTTATAATAATAACGTGACTGCAATTTAGGGGGATATCGACAGCGAATTTGGATGTTCTTCTTAAAGATGAAGATTTTGACTTCCATGCAACTTTCAAGGAAAATAAATATTATAATCTACAAAATAATACTTAATCAAAGTATTAGATCTGATCAATCTCCATTGTCAAGATCAAAAGAGGCTTATAACATATAGGTTTAACCAACCTAGTCCAACATATTGTAACACTAACTATTTTTAATTTTTTTCAGCTTACATCTGTATCATAGATGCTCTTTTGCATGTCGGAAGATCTTCAACTAGAAGATTCATCATGATGGCTACACCTAGAAGATTGTCCCACAGTTTATGAAGATATTCTATTAAAAGGAGTTCAAGATAACTAATATTTATAATTCTAAGTTAAATATTCAAAAATAAGTTTTATTTATTTACTAATTTTTTGGGTGTTTATTATTGGTACAAAAGTAGTTTTAGTGAGACCAGATGATTGATGCCTTGGTTCAGACAACCTTTTTTGAGAAGGCTACTTTGAGGTACAAAGATATGATTCATGATTTGAAACATAAGAATAAAGAGGCTTGGGTGCTTGATGAGGCTTGGGAACCATTGGTAGACTCAATGGAGTTTTTCACATGCTCAAGCTATGACTTGCTAGGCCAACATGAACAGACAGACTGAGAAAGAAGGTTTTGGCTCAGGTCCATCTAGGCACAGAGGGGTTCTATAACCCATTCTGAGCACACCAGACGACTGGCATGAAAGTGTTTCACACTTATGAATTACTATTTAAATTTTCTATTTAAAGTTTTTTTTTAAAAAAATTATTTTTATTACCTTGATAATAGGCTCAATAGTTGAGGCAAAAGGTTCTTCCCATCGATGTCTTCATGTACACACACATAAAGCAACATGACATGGAGACCTTCGTTGATGCACGATTGAGGACAGTTAATGTAAGTCATAATTTGCTTATTTTATATTTTATTTTTTCATTAATTATTATTTACATCTTTCATACTTTACAAAATGCAAGATAGTTTTTCCCGACATCGTGAGCAGTTATCACATACATCTTTAGGATCTGATGAACCTCATTAAGTAGACGAGTACAAGGTTTTCCTACTAGCAGTGGGGAGGTCAAGTGAAGGGTCAGATCTATGTATGAGTGATTTAGGCCCCTTGTTTCTATGGCGAGTCCTCGAGTGCCAATTCTTCTTCAGCTCTACCACCTTTCGCCAAAGACTTGCATCAAGAGGTCAAGAGGTGAGTAGATGAGAGGATCACATCTTATCACGGTCATGTCAAGTCTATTGATTCATCGATTCGAGCTATAGAGGATTGGTTGCACGTCATGTCCTAGCAAATTGGAATACCTCTTCCATCTCATCTGCAGATGCCTATGCCACCTGCCCCCATCTCTTCCTTAGCCACCGACTACTACTTCTATTATTGTTGGTACAACTCCTACTCCTCCTGCATCTGATCCTGATGTTTTCGACGTCACTGATGATTTTTTCTTAGATCCGAATGGTGTAGTAACTTATTAGTTTTGTGGTTTTATTTGTATTAAACATTGACATTTTTATGCGTGTGTGTGTGTGTATATATATATATATATTTCTTTTTTCCATTATATTTTTGTTATTATTTGAGATTTTTGTAATACTTTTTTAAAATTAATATCATAAATATTATAAAATTAATATTAAAAATATTAATAAATATTTGAATATATATATTAATGCAATAAATATTAATATTAATATTAATATAATAAATATTATAAATATTAAGATCATAAATAGTATCAAATGAAGATTAAAAATATTAATATTAATATCATAGAATTTTTTAAAAATACCCTTAATAAGTTGCCGACAGAGAAATAAACAAAATTAAATATTTACCGACGAATTAATAATGACTTATTTAAAAAATTTTAATACAAGGTTATAATCCACCAACGGATTGGTATCGCTTTACCGATGACATTATTGACGAATTTGTCGACAAAATAGTTTCGTCGGTAATTCAGTCGAGCTTTTTAGGCTAAATTACTGACTGATGTTCTGTCGATGAATATGTCAGTGAATGAGAATTTTTATCAGTATCACATTAATGATCAATGCATCGTCGACGGATTGATTTTGTCAGTATTTCATTGATAAATTTACATTAGAAATGGAATCGAGACATTTATCGACAAAAGTTTTCATTAATAAATTATTGATTTCTTGTAGTGATAGGCATAAAAGCCATCAATTAAAAGGTGAGTATGTAGGCAAACATTGTCAACTTAAGTAGTATTTAGGTTAAATTCACTGTCAATCAAGGAAGAAAGCAAGAAGACAATAATAAGGAAATTTAGAGAAAGGCACTATATTTTTATGTATAGGGTTTGGAACCCATTTCCTATGCATAAGTTTTGTTGATATATAAGTATATACAAAAGTTCTATTATGATACAAAGTCTATCACTATAGTTATAGATATATAAAATCTTTATCTACAAATCTAATGGGCCAAGCCTACCTTACAATTCATTATAGATCATTATTCTATAAATGTACTCTAGTGAAGCTTGTAATTCAACTACCAAAGCCCATTACCACTCCAAGCCCATACCCAAGGGCTTGTAAAAAATGAATTTGAGTGTAAACAACACCCCCTTAGAGCTTATAACTTTATGAGAGAATTATAGGGTTGTAATGATTCATAGGCCTCATTTGTCCAACAACCTTATTACTCTTAATTTCATAATGCAAGCATATTTTGAAAGAATATATTTTAAGTAAATAATTTTCCTTGTCTTTTGGCTGAGAATCGCTCAAAAGTTTGCTCAAAATAACTATTGTCAATTCCATTCAAGAATAACATGCACTCATCTTCTTAAATAGTGAGTGACATTCAACCAAGACTAGAGAATCAATTATTAAGATACTTTTACCACACATTGGGTAAATTTCGATCATCTTTATAAAGCTTGAAAAGTTTTCGCTCTAGGAACATACAAAACCTTGGCTTTTTATAAGTGAATATTGACTAACACTACCATAACCACAAGGTTTGCTTCGCTCAATACTTTTTAATGATGACTTGGATAAGACTCATTGCCATTCTTGAGCGACACTCAACCATCAACTTATGTCTTTAATAGCTTATAGCTCTACCGCTCAAAATGGATTGATCAAGCGAATACTGTTCATCACTTTCAAATTCTTGAGTGCTAGTTGCCCATGAAGTAAGACACGGTAAAAAAATTGCCAACTTAGGATCTTGGCCAAATTAATGGCCAAAAACATTACACTTGGGACTTTTCTCATTAATCCTTAAAAGTAGGACTTGAAACAACACATTCTAGGAGCTTATTGGGAAATGAAATGACAAAATGTGTAGTTACTGGATTTAAGTGCCATAATTAATTTTAAATTTCAAAACTTCCCCTTGACTGTTCAAATTCACTCCCCTCTATAAATACCCCATAAGAGGAGTCCTTTTCATGTTTCAACACAAAGCATTTTTTAGAGCTCCTCTCTCTAGCTTTCTCTCTATAAAACTATATCTTTCAAGTAAGTTCTCTTATTCCTTAAATAACTAAACCCTAATACTTTTCACTCATAAATGACAAAAGGAAAAAAATTAGTAAAGGGAACTACCCTCACAGAATTGTACTATGACTTTAAACAAAATCTTGAGAATATACCTCTTAACTACATGGCATTGATACCTTTTGATTCTCCTTCAACTTTTGGTCTAAGACCTGCCTTTGATTATCGTGTAGATTTTTATAATAAGAACTTGTTCTTCACTAACAAAGACCCTTTTAGATTTTATAGAATAAATGACAACAATTTATGGAATAAACCCTCGCCCATAAACACTTGGCAAATCATGCAACTAGATTATGTACCGTGGTTTAAGAGAATAACCTCTTCTTTCTCCCAGCTTTGGGTGGATATGGGAATTTATGACTTACTTCAATTCTCACTCAATTGCATCTATATCCATAATTCCCTCTTAAATGTTGCACTTCTTTTCTGGTCTAGATTGGCCAACTATTTCTTCTTCTCTTTTGGCCCTATGTTTATTAGTCTTTACTACCTAGCCACATTATTCACCATTCCTATAATTGGTGATGAAGTCTCAAATACTCTTGAAGTTGATCAAAAATGGATTAACATTAACTTATTTGGCCTTAGTTATTTTTTTAACTTTCTTAAGAAATAATAAAAAAAATAAGACAGTCCTCATTCTTTGAGCAAACATGCAGTATTTCTATGTATTGGTTGTATAACTACATTTTATGTTCTCCTTCAAAGAAAATTACAAAGGAATACCTCAACATGGCCATCGCTCTGGCACATGGTCATAACTTAGTTTTGGGTCCTTCCGTACTCACCCATATTTATAGAGGATTGCATGGTTTCATGCCATCCGAATAATGAGATACTTTTGGGTCTATGGGTGGTCTTCAATGGATGGTGCAATTTTGGCTTCTAGTGTATTTCCCAGAATTAAGTACTAGGACATCTCAACCTCACCCACAATCTATTCAAAATTATGGCCAATATGTCGAATAGTTTTCACCCTTAGGTCATAACTTCTCTTATTTCTTTACCTTTTTCCATTTGGACAAGAGAAAATATCCATGCCACCATCTTTGCCCATCATTATTTAACCCTAAATGGACTAGGTTCTCCTATAGTGAAGCAAATTTTTATGATTTGAACCTGGACAAAAAGGTGGAAATGGAGCCAAAACTGGGCGAGTTACCTTATTGTCAGGGATTTTACCTTTCCCTTATTCTCTTAAACTCAATAGAAACAATCGGTGCGAAGTAAAAGTATATAATCCCCACTACTTCAAAAGATAATTTTGGCTAGTCCAACTTGTACCTGCACCAATCACCTATTCGCTCAATGAAGCAACCTTGTGAGAGGCCCAAGGTTAAAGACTTGAATATCCTTCACATGATCTCAACCATTAATGAACATAGGAAGGAATCTTTGATTATGGATGATTGGAAAATTGTAGATGGAATTTCTTTTGATTATGTTGATTGGTAGGCTAGGACCTTAAAGACATAGATGAACTAGTCAGCCAAATATGATTTGTCTTTGCAAACTTTAACTAAACTGTTACAGGTAAACTTGGCTTCTTCTTTAGATCCACCTAAATCGAAAGGTTAACACATTACTGAGATCTTGCCTTTGAATGGTTTTATGGTTATAAATATAATTACCTTGAGTGAAATATCATGATGAAGAGAGTACAAATCATCAAGGATAAGTTGTTATAAGATTGGTTCATTTATTGCCATACATCTTTTGGAGGAAAAAAATCATGCCCATGGTTTGGCCTTAATTTTTCAAAGGCCCTAGATAGACCATTGCCTGCCCATTCTACATGCTCTCTTTGGCATAACAGGGACAATCCTTACACTATAAGATAGGAGAAAACGAGATCACCCTACGTGGACCAGGCTCTATTTGGATGAACTTGGAGCTAAATAACTTGTCATTAGTGAAACAATACTCTTAGATATAAATTTCACTCATAGAGATAATTATGTTTGTTGAAATTACTCGATTTTATCTTTTCATTATTAACTTATTTCTTATAAAAGATATCCCTAAGGAGATACCTAATTCAGCAGGTGAGGACTTGGGCGAATCAATTGAGTTGTCCAAGGAAAAAATTAAGAGAACTAAGGACCTTGAACTTCTATTAAAAATTAAAGTAAAGAGTTTAAAATAGCAACATCGCTCAAATAATCCTTTACCAAGGACACTTGTAAACTTTATATAGAGTTAACTCACCTTGACTCTAGGCCATCTCCTCAACTTATGGCAACTCCTATTTCTCATGTGGCCAAAAGCTCTCAACCTCCAACTCCATTTGAAAAAATCGCAAGGAATAGGCTCTAGGTTGAAGAACTAGTGAAAACTCCCCTAGCTAAAATTTCAAACTTTCCTTATTTGGCAAAGGTGAGCAACTTGTCTCTGCTTTTTCCTTTTTACTCCCTTTCTAACAATTTTTTTTTTACAGGAGTTGTTGACTATTTTGCCTTTTTGGACTAAAAGGATCAGACCTCTAATAAAATTGAAGCCAAGATCAAGGTGGTCGATATCACCATGAAGGTGTCTTCTTGACCCCAAGAAATTCGTGCTCGTTTAAAAAACCTTGGAAATTTATCTATAGAGACTCTATTTGATCCTAAATTACTAGATGCCCTTAAAGATGATTTGGACTTCCTTTTAGATCATGCCACCGTGAGTCGTATAAGTATGGGCCAAAAATAAACTCTAGAAAACTCTAAGGAAGAACTCCCATGGATGGCTGAGGAATGATCCCAATCCTATAACATTCTCACTTAGATTAGAAAATCCTAGTATATACTGTTGGTGGAAGAAAAATAAATCTCTAAGGCTAATGCCATAGTTAAAGGGCTTCAAGAGGAACATGCACACTTGTGGAACAACGAGAGAGAACTCTAGCAGGCTTACACAAAGGTTAGGGCAACACATAAAGAGTAAAAAAATAAGATCAAAGCTCTAACTAAGACATCATTGAGGCACCATTGAAAAAGAAAGAGCTTAAGAGAGCCTTTAACTTTGCTCAAAAAAAGGAAAAACTTATCAGGGATTCCATTTCAAAGATTTTTGCAAGCCTGGATAGTCTTAAAACCTTAATGTTGTGAAATCTTAAGATTGTACTTGAACAATTATTTTAATTGTATATGTAGATATTGTGTTTCTCAATTTTATTAGATAATCTTATGCAACTTTTTAATTTATGGCTAATTGTCAATATGAACGTATATTTTCCTTTATTCATTCAAATTTAATGATCTAAAATGTTAATGAAACATAACTAGAAGCATGTCCATATCAATCGACCAAATAAAATTTTAAAATTAGAAATCATAAACCATAAAACATTACCTTTGACATATAAATCACTTTTATTATTGAATAAATACTCAAAACTGAAGCATTAATCGTTACACATTGCCAAGGAATGACCCCAAGTAAAATAATAAATTCGGCAAGCTAATGATCAATAAACTTAGCCCAAAACACAATTATTTAAAGGCCAAGATGTCTAGTCAATTCAACAGTCAAATATAATTATAAATAACCATGATGCATAAGCTATCATAAATCTCTAACTCCTTTAAACCATGAGTGATCTTCCCTTCCAAAACTGATGGCTGATATTTTTGAGGAAACATGCATCGATTGATCGATCTTGAACTTTCCCATCCTGATTGGCTGGGCGATATGCTCCATGTCCAATAACATCTATAATAATGAAAAGGTCATCCCAATTTAGAGACCATTTTCCAATTGCATGGACTAATTAGGAGAATTGCCTTCCATACCAAATCACTTTTCTTAAAACTCTTTGGTTTCAAGCGTTTGTTGCAAGCTCACTCTATCTTTTTCTTTTAGACTCAGAGGTGATCAAGTGTTTTCAATTATGTTTCATCTAATGCTTCAATTTCATCAATCAAGGTCACATTATACTTACTCAACATATCTTGATGAATTCTCCTGATTGAATGAATGGTCAACTCAACTGGGATCATCACTTTATGGCCATACACTAGTTAGAAAGGAATCACCCCTATGGTACTCTTGATGGTAGTCCTAGTTGCCTAAAGAGTCTAAAATAACAACTCATGCCATACTCATAGGTTATCCTTTACCATTTTTTGTATATTCAACTTGATAATCTTATTCATCGCCTTAACTTTCTCGTTGGGCTTGGGCATAATAAAGTGTTGAATGAAGTAACTTCATCCCATGCTCCTGTAAAAATTCTTGAACATCCTCTCCCTTAAAAATGGTTCCTTGATCGTGGTAATGGGCTATTGCAATCCATGCCTATGGATAATACATTCTTTGAAGAATTTGATGACTAAAGCCTAGTTTGCCACTTTGAGTGGTGTTGCCTCCACCTACTTAGTGAAATAATCTATTGCCACTATGATGAAGACATGTTGATTAAAAGATGGTGGGAAGATCTTCCCAATCAAATCCATCGCCCAACCTCTAAAGGGCCAAGGCTTAATGACCGAATGCAATTCTTCAGTTGGAAGGTGTTGAATCGGTTCATGCCTTTGGCTTGCTTGACAACTTTTCGCATAGTCAAAACAATCCTTCTCCATATTCGGCCAATAATACCCATGCTTCAATAATAACCACTTCATCATCTTTCTTGACTGATGAGACCTAGTTATTCCTTCATGTACTTCGGCCATAACCAATGTAGCTTGTTTTAGCCCTATGCATAGTAATATCTCCCCATATACACTTCGATAATAAAGCTCATCATTCAAATAGAAAAACTTAATTGTTGGCTTTCGTATGTGGTTCAACCAATGCATTTGGATCTTTCAAGTAGGAAATAATTTCCTCCCTCTAATTAATTGAGAAATCAAGATTACATATTTCAAACCTAAACTTTATCAAATCTTTAAATGATCTTACGTATAATACAAACTCTAGTTGGTATAAATGAGAACTGTATAATATCTTTGCTGAAAGCCACTAGCAAATTAAGCTAACTCGTTTGCCTCTATATTAGTTTATTGCTCGATAAACTCTTGATGACATGACTGGAAACCTTGGACTAGATGTTTAGCCTTATTGCAATAAGCATTGAGGTTGGGCGATTCAAACCTATAAACTCTACTAACTTGATTAACCACTAATAATAAATCACCCTTTACCTCTACAAACTTTGTTCCCAGCTTAACCAAAACTTCTAGGGCAATGATTAAAGCCTCGTACTCTACTTGATTGTTTGTGCAAGGAAAATCTAACACTAGAGATAACTTGGTCATGAGTCCTTTTTGTGATTTTAACATAATTTCTATCTAGTCAAATTCATAATTCTAAAGTCGTCAAACAAGACCTGCCAAGGAAGATGTTCAATATACACAATTTTAGCCATGGGTTCTTTCGGGGTGTCTAAACAAAGATGATTAGCTAGAAAGTCAATTAAAGTTTGACCCTTCATTGCTTTTTAGGGAAAATACTGTAGGGAAAATTAAAACAAAGCAACTGCCCACTTGCCCATTTTGTTCCTAAAAAATGGTCAAGATAAAATATACTTAAAAATGTCTATTTTGTACAAAACTAGGACTACTATTAGAAGCATATAACATCTTAGTTTTGTACAAGCATAGTATAACATCAAGCACAATTTCTCCAAGGTCGAATATCTTTGCTTTATAGGTGTAAGTGCTCAACTAAGGTAGTATATAGCTCATTCCATTCCATCTTGTTCTTAAGCTAACATACAACTAATTGACAATTGGCTAGCTGAAAGATATAGCAATAAAGGATGATTTGGCTATGAGGGAGTCATTATTGGAGACCTAGTTAAGTATTTCTTTATTTCTTCAAATACCTTTTGATGCTCCTCCTTTTAAACTCATATGTGTCTTTAGTCATAGTAACAGTCCCTAAATGCTCAATTGTCCGATAAAATTGGATATGAACCTCTTAAAAAGTTTATTTGGCCAATCAACCTTTATAACTCTTTCTTAGTAGAAGGACGTTTCACTTCTATTATTACCTTGGCTTTGTTTTTATCAATCTCAATACCTCTTTGGTGAACTAAAAAGCCAAGGAAATTCTCCATCAAAACTCTAAATGCACACTTCAAAGGCTTCATTTTGAGCTTGTGCTCCCTTATTCCCTCACATGACTTTTTGAGTTTGGCCAGGTGTTGTTTTTCATTTTGGAACTTACTACCGCATTGTTAATGTGAACTTTCATAGATTTCCTAATCATATCATAGAATATACGATTCATTGCTCTTTCATACACAACCCCAATATTTTTTAAATTGAACAACATAATAACCCATTCATAAGCACGAATCAGCCCTGGGTACTTGAAAGTTGTCTTACTCACATCATTCTTACTAATCATTATCTAATTGTACCCTGAATTCGCATCCATAAAGTTTAGGATCATATTGCAAATGGTTGCATCTACCATCATGTCCACAATAGGCATGGGATACTCGTCCTTAGGTGTAGCAAAGTTCAAGTTCCTGAAGTCCACATAATTCCTTAACTTTCCATTCTTTTTCATCATAGGACTATGTTGGAGAGCCATTCCACATATGTGGCAATCTTTATAAAGTCAGCAACCAAGAGTCTCTTTACCTCCTTTGTGAATAATTCATCCATTTCTTTGGACATTCTCCTTATAGGCTTCTATAATGGGCGAAATCCTTCTTTTGTTGACAAATGATGCTCTACAAGTGCCCTATCTAAACCTAGCATTTTATAGTATTCCCAAACAAAGCAATCCTTATACTCTCTGAGCAGTTCTATTAGTTTAGCCTAAAAACTCAGCATTTAACTTTACACTAATAAAAATTGGTCGTGGTATGCTTATTCTCATAATTTTAATAACTAACATGTTATTTCCTTTTAAATTTATGAATTAATATATAATTTTTGTCCTTAATTGAACCTCATTGAAGATATTTTGTGTTTATAGCAAAAAAATTGAAGAAAAAAGAATAAAGAGAGAAAAAAGAGGTGAAATAGGACCATGCTTCTAAGAGCAGAGCCATGCCTCCTTTAAAGGAGAAAGATCAGAAGGACAAAAACATGTAACATGGTCATACAAATGGTTGTGCATGAAAGGGAATTGCAAAAGGAATCAAGCATATTTGAGAAGCAAAATTATGCTTTCTTTAATACAAACTAATCGTAAAAGAACACCATCACGCGCATGACTGTGCGATTTATTAAAGTAAAATCTCAATTCAGTAATCTTGAAGGATTTATTTCCTATTCTAGGCATTAAAACTTCCTTTCTCTAATACTTGATTATAACATTATTTAAGGAGGAAATTGAGCTAAAAATTAGGGAAAATAGAACTTAAGGAAAAGTACATCATTCAAGAGGGTTTTTCATCAAGTGTTTAGAGCGAGAGCGAGAAAGGTGCAAACAATCAAAGGAATCAAGAAGAAGTTCATGGCTACTCTTGAGGCTTAGTTGATTTTTTTTTTCTTTTGTCTTTCTATTCTACTATGAACTAAACTCGTTTTGGCTAAGGTTACAAATGGATTTTGTTAGATTTGTATTGGGTTTTCTTAATCTAAGTCTTTTGGTTTCATTCATTACTTATGCTAGCAATTATAAAGTACATCTTATTTGATTAACTAGTCATTGATCATCTTAGTTTTGTGAATAGACAATGGACATTTTTTCATAAAATGGAACCTTCAGCAATTCTCTTATTTTGTTATTAAGCTAAGGAACCTTAACAAACCATTGCTATCTATAAAGTCTTACTTACTGTGGCAATTACATGATATCTAGCTTATGAGTTGAGGAACCTTTGATGTAAAATGCCTTTATATGTCAATTTCTACTCGAGAGAGATTAATTGATCACCTTAGTGACTCGACAATAGAACATGATGCATGAACCGATCAGGCAAGGATTAGGAAACCCATAGAAGATCATTAAGTGAAATTGAATCCCTAGTCATTCTCATCCTTTGATTATCTTTCATTACTTTTAGTGTTTAGTTTAATTCTCTTATTTACAATTTATTCATTATCCTTTATTGATTCTCTAGATAGTATAAGATATAAGATACTTAGTACTTAAACTTAATCCTCATGGGAATGATATTTGTACTTGTAGAGTACACTTTATTACTTTTGACATGTGCACTTGCATATTAGGGATTTTTACATAGCAAACACCCATCATCAAGCTTTTGGTAGCATTGTCAGGGATCAACATCTTTAACACTAAGTTATTGTTTCTTTGTTACCCTAGAATTTTATTTTTTTTATTTTTTTAACCTTGCTTCTTATCTCTTTTCTAGGTGCATGACTATAACTTAAAATCAAGAGATCAAAGAAGATTTGCTTCCTTTTAATTCGAGAAAAGAACACACACTAAACCAAAGAAAGCAAGAGCAACAACAAAATCAAGAGGTGAGAAATCAAGGAGATCATCTATAAGCATTAGATTTTGGACATTTGGGTATAAAACCTGATGATGAAATTCATTGAATCTATTCCCTAAAATGCAAAGGGAATTGTAAAAGAAAGAGATGAAAGACCATAGGAAACGTTGGAGAAGCCCAAGATCAAGCCTGAATTAAGCCCAAAACTAAACTTAAGACAAGCCCAAGATTGCCTGTCAGGATTGATGGGTTGTACAACCCATGAAGCAGGGCTATATAGCCCACCAAGCTTGGTTATATAGCCTAATACAGGACTGTATAACCCATCATGAAACCCTAGTCTATAGAATATTCTGGAACTAGTCTCCCCTTAAACCCTAAGGTTGCACAACCTTGACATATGGATGTACAACCCTTTCCTAGTTGTATAACCCATATATAAACCTTAATTCCACTAGACTCATCTATCTCTTTATGATTGAATGTGTCAATGGTGTGATAAAAACCATTTTAAGGTTTGATGCATTAATCCCACACTTATAAATACCCTTCCCATTTGAAGAAAAAAAGAGGCTTAGACAATCTTGACAAAAATCTACCAAAATTTGCTCTCAAAGCACACTTAGCACAGAGACCCTAAACCTAAACTCACCCTAACTCATTCCAAGGCAGACCAAGACTTTAATCTTGCATCTTTTGTGCATTCCTTAGCATTTTAGAGAATATTGAATACATAATGAGCCTCTGAGGGCGTAAAAACATTAAAGAAGGCACCCTCTTTTTTCTTAGCTTTCTTTTTCCTTCTATTCTAAAAAACCTAGAATTTGGGGGCTTTACAACCTTAATGTAGGTTGTATAGCCTGCCATTCTAGATTGTACAACCCTATTAGTAGGTTGTACTACCCTGGTTAAAGTCCTGCAAAACTCTTCCTTTCTCATTTAGGTTTCTTTTTATCAAAGCAATCTTTTATGTTTTTTTATCACTCCAGTGGTAGAACAGGTTAAACTAGATAGCTAAGGACCTTATTCATTTCAAAATGAAGTTTTGATGGGTTGTGAAATGGTTTTTTAATAGTTCATTCAATCTTAGTGTTTATGTTCTTTCATGTTAGTTTAATGAGGATTTTGATTCTATTTTAATCACTTTAAGGTAGTGACCAAGTGAGGAACTTATGGTTTCTAGGATCTTAAGAGTTTCTCTTTAGTTTGTATATATACTTAAAGTATATGAATAATGTTTTAGCCTTCAATCTTCCTTATTCTTGTGTTGTATGCTAACCCTACATGGTTAGTGGTACATATGGATGTCATGCTCTTTTAGAGCTACATAGGGAGAGGATTCATCAATCCTAAGACCCTTATTGTAATGTCTTTTGCCTTGGGCCATTCAACATTCTCCAAATGCCTCATATTGCATGTTTACCTCTTTGCATGTTCATGATTCATGCATTTTTATTTTGTTTGCTTATTGATTTATGATGTGGGAGAATGTTTATTATGGACTTAGATGCTTATCTAGTCACCTTTTACATAGGAGAGATAGTACTATATGCAATATTCATTCCTTGTGCTTTAAATTTATTTGGTTTGTCTTATGTCCATTTGATTTACTAATTTGTTCTTTTTTTGGGTGTCAGTGTTCTTACTTAAGTGAGACCAAAGTATGTCTTAATTATCATTGTACATGATTATGAATGATCATCCTTGAATGGATGGATGATAATGCATGCTAAATCCTAATACCATGTCACATGCCCCTGTTCCTACTTAATTATGCATGATGTGAATGAATGAATGTATGGATAGGCATAATGATCCCCATACCATGATGCATGACCCCTACCTCCTTTGAATTGATGGAATGACTTGATTGGCTCAATTGTGCTAAGAGCATGCTTAAGACCATTAATTGGACTAATCAGTAATTTGACTAAAATATTAAAAGTGAACTAAAGATACCGAAGGCCGGATCCCAATATCTGAGCTATTTAGGGGTGCCTAACCTCTTCCTTAAGTTATACCTAATTTTTGAACTAAATCTTTGATTGGGCAAAGATGAAATTGGCCTTCTAACTGACTTAGATTAGGTTTAGATTTTTCCTTCCCTAGATTCTTGTCCAGACCAAAGTGTAGTGATGACTCCATGTTTCTTGGTGATGGTACTAATGTATCGCCCCATTTCGGTCCTTCGATGACCATCATTCAGATTAAGGGCTTTGAAATTGCATAAAGCCTAAAACCAACCCCCTGTTAGTCTATTCGCATGCCATACCTTGAGGTCATTACCAATGTAAAGACCTTGTCCGCTCGATCCCCCGTTGGCCGATAAAAGGATGGAGTCGCAAGTAAATTTCACTATTTCGAGTGAAACCTGAAGCGCTCACACTGTCCTTAAAGGATTTCATACACCACCTCTTGAGAGATTACAACTAGCTATCACTCAACCAACCATCAATGCAACCATTTTTGAGATCAAGTTGACATTCATTTGAATGCTTACCAACACCTTGCAATTCCATGGTCTCTCTTATAAAGATCTTAATGCTTACAAACTTCTTAGAAATTTGTGACACATTTAGGCAAAACAAAATGTCTGCAGAAGCAATAAGACCACACCTTTTCACATTCACACTAAAAGACAAGGCAAAAGCGTGGATCAATTCTTTGGAACTTAGGAGTCCAATTACATAGGATCAACTTTATGAAGCATTCATAACTAAATACTTTCCTCTATTAAGGTGGCTAGTCTTATGAATGAGATCACTACTTTTAGCCAATTGGATAAGGAAACATTGAATGAAGCTTGGGAATGATTCAAGGATATTTTAAGAAGGTGGCCTAAAAATCAAATTCTGAAGTGGTCAATTGTGCACACATTTTACAATGGACTCTTTAGACAAATCAATATCACTATAGATGCAATAGTAAAAAGATCTTTATTGGATAAAATGACCAATACTACCTATGATTTGGTTGAGACAATGGCAAAAAATAACTACAAAACTCATAAAAGAACTTTTCCAAAGAAAGTAGCGAAGGTCCATAACATGGATACCTTCCAAACCTTGCAAGCTCAAGTATCTACCTTGTCCAAATAATTGAGTGTGTTTAATAGTAACATTGTGTCTTCTCCTTTGTGTAGGTTGTGTGTGACTTTTATGGGAAAAATGGGCATAAGAGTGTTGATTGCCAAGTGGGGAACTTTTTGCGTAAGAATAAGTAAACTATTTAGGAAACTTCAACCATCAACCTAACAACCCATACTTAAATACCTATAACCCGAAGTGGTGTAATCACCCAAACTTCTCTTGGTCCAACAACAATACCTTTAACCTTAAAACCCAAAGGCCACCTAGTTTTCAACCACTAAACTATCAACCTTAAGAAAAGAAATCGAGCTTAGAGAATGTCTTAGAAAAATTCATAACCCAAGTTGATGCTAAGTTGGAATATCATGAGGAGAATATGAGAAGATGATAAGCTAAGATAGATCAAGCCAATAAAAATCATTCCTCTTTGATCCATAACCTTGAGATCTAAATAGGACAAATAGCCAATGTCCTTAGTTCTAGATCTCAAGGTACTTTACCTAGCTCTTCTGAAACTAACCTAAAAGATCATGTGAAAGCCATCACCTTAAGGAGTGGTAAGGAACTTTAACCTAAAGTAAGGAATAAGGAAAAATAGGAAAAAGGCAAAGTGGGTAAAGAAGAAGAGTTTATCACAGAGAACAAGCCTAAAGAGAAGTCAAACTTTATGTGCTTCTCGTTCCCTTTAAGACTTAAGCAAAATACAGTGGACAAGCAATTTGTAAAATTTTTGGATATGCTTAAAAAGATCCAAATCAAAATGCTGTTTGTGGAAGTGCTTGCCTAAATGCTTAAATATGCAAAGTTCATAAAGGACTCCTTTTAAAGAAAAGCAAATTAGAGGAGTGTAAGAAAGTCACATTGACCAAGGAGTTTAATGTGATTCTACTCAACAAGTTGCCTCTAAAAAGAAGAGATCTAAGGAGTTTCACTATACCTTATGATATTGGTCATGTTTCTTTTGAAAAAGCTCTTTGTGATAATCTAATAGCTTTATTTATTTTTAAAAAACTACGTATTAGTGAGACAAAGCCTACTAAGATTTCCCCCCAATAAGCGAACCATTCAATCATCTATCCTAAAGGGATAATTGAGAACGTGCTCATCAAAGTAGACAAGTTCATCATCTTGGTAGATTTTATAGTTCTTGACATGAAGGTGGATAAGGAAATCTCATTACTCTTGGCTGACCATTCTTAGCAACAGGGTGTGCTTAGGTTGATGTTAAGGAAGGAACACTCCTCTTGAGAATAGGAGATGATAAAATGGTCTTTAACATATATAAGGTGATCAAAAAGCCTATGGAGGATGAATGAGGCTTAAGGATTGATGTCATCAAATAGTGCACTAGGAAGTCTTTTAAGAAAAAGAAGGAACCTTAAAAATTGAAATGATGGTCATGGTAAGTGTAAAGGAAGAAAAAGAGGAAGATGTCATAGAAGTAAGTATCCCAACTTTAGAAATTGATGATGCTCTTTCTTCTTCTTCTGTTGTTGAGCCTTTAGACTATGAAAATATCTTAAAGTAACCCCACCTTTCTTTCTTAAACCTTTTCAACTTAAGGTTACCTCACCTTACTATGCATTTTTTGAGAGTGATGAGACCCTTCTAATTATCATTTTTAATGAGCTTACACAAACACAAGAGGAAAAACTATTGAGGGTGTTACATGATAGGATTAGAGCCTTAGGATGGAGCATAGTAGACATTAAGGGATTAGTTCTACACTTTATATGCACAAAATTTTAATGGAGGACAATTACAAATCCATTATAGAACACCAAAGGTGGCTTAACCCTAATATAAAGAAGGTGAAAAAATTGTTAGATGTAGGGATTATTTACCTCATTTTGGATAGCCCATTGGTTAATTTGGTCTAAGTGGTTCCTAAAAAGGGAAGGATGATAGTTGTGACCAATGATAATAATTAATTTATTCTTACTAGGATTGTGATGGGATGAAGAGTGTGTTTCAATTATAGGAAGCTAAATGTGATAACCTATAACGATCATTTCCCCTTACCAAAATGTTGGAAAGACCTGTAGGTCAAGTGTACTATTGCTTCTTATATGGGTACTTGGGCTATTATCAAATTCAAATAACACTAGAAGATTAAGAAAATATGACATTCATATACACATATGGTACATTCGCTTATAGGTGAATGCCTTTTAGGCTATGTAATGCAGCAACCACCTTTTAAAGATGTATAACAACCATATTTTATGAAATAGTAGAATCAACGGTATAAATATTCATAGACAATTTCTTTATTTTTGGTGATAACTTTGATACTTGTTTATCTAATCTTGACAAGGTCTTAAAAAGATCTGAAGAGACCAATCTCGTACTTAAGTGGGAAAAGTGCCATTTCATAGAACAAGATGGCATTGTGCTTGGGCATAAAATTTCATCTGAGGGAATTGAAATGGATCGAGCAAAGATCGAGGTCATAGAAAAATTGCCTCCTCCAACATCTGTGAAGGGGATAAGGAGCTTTTTAGGCTATGCGGGGTTTTATTAGTGTTTTTATTAAAGATTTTCTAAAATTTCTAAACCCATTTGTGATTTTTAACTAAGGATGTTCCTTTTACCCTTATTGATCAATGTTTAAATGCTTTTCAATGGTTAAAAAGGGAACTCATTCATGCACCAATCATGACAAAGCCAAATTGGTCTTTGCCATTTGAGTTGATGTTTGATGTGAGCGATTACACCATTGGAGTCATTTTGGAGAAAAGGAAGGACCAAAAGTTTCATGTTATACACTAAATGAGTCAAACCCTTAATGATGCCTAATTAACTATGCCACTACGAAAAAAGAACTCTTGGCTATTGTGTTTACATTTGATAAATTTTGATATTATTTGTTTGGTTTTAAGGTTATTGTTTATACTGATCATGCAATGATACTTTACTTGTTAGCAAAGAAAGATGCAAAGCCAAGGCTTATAAGATGGATTTTTTTTGCTCTAAGAGACTTACAGATTAAGGACAAAAAGGGTACAAATAACTTGGTTACCGACCACCTCTCATGCCTATAGCATCTATAAGGGGAAAAGGTAAGTATCTCGATCAATGAGACTTTCTCAGATGAGTTGCTCTTCCTTTTGAAAGCTCTCCAAACTTCGTGGTACGCAAATTTTATGAATTATTTGGTAAGGGGCATTATTCATCACAATTTTACTTACCATTAAAAGAAAAAGTTTATGCATGATGTTAAATTTTGTTTATGGGAAGAACCTTATTTGTTTAAAGAATGTGTCGATAGTATTATAAGACGGAGTGTACCGAAAGAGGAGATAAGAGATATTTTGCTTTATTGTCATAGCTGAGAATGCGAAGGACACTTTGTTCCATCTAAAACCGTGACTAGGGAATTACAAAATGGGTTTTTTTAGCCCTTATTATTTATTGATTATTTTTCTTTTGTCAAAGCTTGTGATAGGTGCTAAAGAATAAGTTGTATCTCCAAGAGCAATGAAATGCCCTTAAATTCTATGATTAAAGTAGAACTTTTTGAAGCGTGGGGAATTGATTTTATGGGTTTTTTTCAAATTCATTTAGGAATCAATACATCTTGGTAATGGTTGACCACATTTCCAAATGAGTTGAAGTCATAGCCATTCCTTTAAATGAATCCAAAGTGGTGCTCTCAAAATAACATATCTTCATGACCTTTAGAGCCCTATTTGTAATTATAAGTGATGAGATATTACACTTTTACAACAAAAAATTTAAGTCCTTGCTCAAGAAGTATGAGGTAATTGACAAGATTGCAATGCCTATCATCCTCAAACAAGTGGCCAAGTAGAGGTGTCCAATAGGGCAGTCAAGCATATTCTTAAGAAGATGGTCAACTCTTTAAGGAACGATTGGTCTTTGAAGCTTCTCAATGTACTTTGGGCATATAAAACCACGTACAAGATGCCAATTAACACCACCCTTTATCACTTAATGTTTATAAAAGCTTGCCACTTGCCAGTTGAATTGGAGCATCGGGCTTATTAGGTAACTAAATTTCTAAACTTTGATTTACAACTTATTAGTTATAAAATGAGACTTTAGCTCAATGGACTTGAAGCCTTTCATCTCCAAGCCTGTGAGAACAACTGAAAAAGACCAAATGATGGCATGATATCACATTTTGAAAAAGGAGTTTGAGGAAGGGCAAACAGTGCTCCTCTTCAACTCAAGGTTGTAATTCTTTCCACATAAATTCAAGTCTAGGTGGTCAAGAATATTTGTTATAGTTGAAGTTTATTCTTGTGATGTCATTAAAATTGTAAACTTTAAGGGTGAACTTTTCAAATTTAATGGACACTGATTAAAGCCATATAATGAGGAAGAAAGTTCACAAGTAGGGGAGACTTTTTGTCTCTTATATACCTCTACATAGAAACCAAGCATAAGGGTTAAGCTAGAGACCTTAAACTAGCATGTTTTTAGGGCAATCCTCTAACTTTCTCCTTTCCTTTTTACTTGTGTGCTTTTATTTCATCTTGTTTTTATTTATATCTTAAGTTGTTTTGTTTATATGGTTGCTTACGTAGGTGATTCTTATAAGAAAATTAAGTTGCAATTGTTAAGCTAAGTTTGGGGGAGTTCTTTTCTCCTCTTACTTTTAACTATAACATGATGCCTTGCAATTTATTTGAATTTAGTTAATTTTGGTTGATTTTATGTTTATAAGATGTAAAAGATGTGTTATGACCATGAAGGGTAAGATTCATAGCCATTTTAATGGTAAATTCACACAAAAAGTCCAATATGAGCTTGTATACACTTGTGCACATGGCCATGTCTCAAACGAAGGAAGAGGATTTAAAAATTAGTGTCACGTACCATTGTGTGCATAGCGATGCACTTTTATAGTTATTAGGGTAGAAACTTTGGACACGATCATGCACACAATCATACGTCTTTGCTAGTATTGGACTAAAAGATTGAACATGCCCCTACATATACCTGTGTCCTTTGAACCCATAATGCCTAGGCATGTGCATGTGCGTGGTTATGCTGCATTCAAATCTCAATTTCACATCCCTTCTTTTCTTTTCACTTTCTCATTTCCTTACCTTAGCATAGTCATTCTCCTCTTGCCCCCTTTCCCAAAATCGACCCTTCCCCTTAAAACTTCATTCTTTCATCCTCAATCACACTTATCTCAGCCTCATCGTGCCTAAATGGGTTAAGACCACTACTAAGCACAAATTGGGTCCAACCAACTCAAATCCTTCATATTCTAGGGGTAAATCAAACTTCAACAATGAAAGCATAAGGTTAGGTATGAAATGTTTTCCAAATGCCTTCTTTTACAAACTAAATTCATGGATTTGAGAGCTTTGGTAGTTGTGGGTTTGATTGATGAAATCAATGAATTTTTTTAAGGTTTTTAAATAGGAAAACTTTATACAAATTTATCCAAATTCTTATAAAGAATTGACTTTAGAGTTTCTAAGTTCTCTATATGTTGAGACTCAACATTTAAGGGGGATTTACCTTTTAGAACTATATCTTTCCAACTTTATAGAAAGAATTAGTTACTTTCTCTTGATGAAGTTGTTAAGGCATTTGAGTTAGAAAATGATGGGATCATCAATTTTCCTTTGGCTGTTAATAATCAAGAGGCTTGGGCATCATTGGGAGGGCAAAGACCTTATACAACTAAAACTAGCAAGATATGAGATTAGGAATCTAGCGTTGAAATATATACATCGATTGTTGTCATATTCGGTGACAGAACAAAGGATAGTAATTGTGGAGTAAATCGCATCGAATTATTATTTTTATGGTGTATCCAGAACAATATCGCCATTAACATAACTTGGTGGATTATCTATCATATGGGGAATGCAGTGAACAAAGATTTGGGGGCTATCTTAGTAGGTGATTTTGTCATTTGTGTTGTACAATATTTGGGTCTTTACAATCCTTATCAAACTGATGGTCAAACATAAGGGAAAGGTCCTAGTTTGCTATTTTATGATACCATGTTATGCATAGGGCTTATTATGAAGAATGGGCCTTCTTATGAGTTGAATCAGAACTCGAAGGCTGGTAACGATCAGGACAATACTAAGTTGCTTGTTTTAAATCTAGGCTAGAGTATATGGATCAACGGTAAGAGGCTTGCAAAGATGAAGTTTGCTTGAAGCTCACCTCCCTTGATAGTAGAATCAATGGTATTAGTAGTTGTATACAAGCCTATTTCAACCATAGTAGGTTCCCTTTGACTTCTCCATTAAAAGATTGACCATCCATATTTTGTTATCTTTAGGTTATGTTGTTTTTATGTACTTTGTTTTCCATTTTGGTTTGTTCATATTGCCTTATTGGAACCATTTTTAGACTTGTGCCTTGTTTCTAATATGTTTCCTTTTTTGCTAATGTAAGGCTCAAAGCCTCTTCCCTTATCTTTGGATGTTTCCTTTCTACAAATATAATCTTGGCAAGTTGTCACTCTATTAAAGGAAATTTATCTTTTTCCTTTTTTTCTTCTTTTGCTTCTTATCATTAAGGATAATGATCTTCAAGTTTGTGGGTAATTGTAGGTAATATTATAGGAATTTTAAGCACGATTATCATATAATCACTTATTGTTTGCACACATTTCTTTTAATTATTTTAGTTAGGAGTTAGTCTTAAAGTGAAAATTTGATGAAGAAAATTTATAACCATAGTTTAGATTTGCTTAAAATAAAATTGCTTGTGATAATAATTATTTCTAATTTAGCATGTTTTTGCCAACAATTAATTAAGCACATTAGAACAAAATTGAGCACACTTGGCATAATTGGGATTGCATTATGAGATCTTATCAATCATGCATATTTTAGGCAAAATGAAAAACTTTTACATGTGCTAAAAGTTACTAGGACATCCTTTAAGGTGAAATCTTAGAGCGTAGTAATCTTGAAGAAATGATTAAGGCATTCTTTGGTTGCCCTACTATTCCCATCCATACCTCGCTTTACATAGTCACTTGGTACCCCTTTGAGCCATAAGAAAAATACTCCTTAGAGAGTATTAATAGCCTTTCCTTCTTTCACCCACATCCTGCATCATAACCATATACCTTAAACAAGCTTTTACCTCCCCTATCAAAAGAATATAAGTTAGGATATGGTCACATAATGAGGTGTTGTGTGTTGTATCATTGATGTGCATATTTAGAAAGAATAGGGGCTTATTCATTATTAAATTGAACCATAAAGATTAATCTAACTTTAGGGGTGGCCATTAATATTCTGATAATTTGCTCTTAATCTTAAAAAATAAAAAAATGACGAATGAAAAGGAAATTGAGCAAAATAATAGGAAAAAGAAGAAAAGAAAGAGCAAATATGAGTCAAGCCATGAAAAGGGAAAGCAACAATGGTGTTATAAGTATTTTACAATGTAAGAAAATGAGTTATGCATATAAATTGCTTCATCATACTTGACATCATCTGTATAGCTAATATCTTCATAAACATTCTCTTGTTTTGGGCTTAACCATTTTTTTTGATAAGCCTAACCCCTAAGCCTTACATTACAAGTTGTAAAAAGAACTCATGTTTTTCAAGATTGGTAAGGATCTACATTAGTGGAGAAGGATAAATTTTTTTTGCTTATGGTCACATGTGATTCTTTAGAATCAAAGTGGAATCTTATTAGAACTATGTGTGAAAGAAAGTCAAAGTATTGCATGAAAAATGATGCCAAGACACACACATAGACACTTTTTTTATGTTTTATTGATTGAAACAATGTATGTTCATATTTTAAACCTATTTTTCTAAGTAATTTTGATGAAATTCATGGTTATAATTGAGAAAAATCTTTTCTTCAAAACCTAGCAATTGATCATAGTCATTAGAATTTTGAAATTTGCATTTAAAGAAAGTCATCCTTGCTTGAGGACACACAAGAGTTCAAGTTTGGGGCAATTTGTTTAGTCTCATAATTTTGATAATTAACAATTTATTTCCTTCCAAATTTATGAATTAATACTTAATTTTTGTCCTTAATTGAACCTCATTAAATATATTTTGTGTTTGTAGGCAAAGAATTGAAAAAAGAAAAATAAACAAAGAAAAAAAGGTGATGCATGGCCATACACACAACCGTGCCTCACTTAGGGTCAAAAGGCATCAAGGAGAAGCATGACCATGCTTCCAAGAGCATAGTCGTGCCTCTTTTAGAGGAGAAAGATCGAGAGGACATAAATATACAACACTGCCATGTGCATGATCATGTGTGAAAGGGAACCAAAAAAGGAATCAAACACATTGAAGAAGCACAACCATTCTTTCGTTGCTACAAGCTAATCATAAAAGAGCACCATTATGTGCTCGACTATGCATTTCATTAAACCAAACAACAATGTTGAAGGATTTCTTTCATCTTTAAGGTATTAATAACCAAACAACAATGTTGAAGGATTTCTTTCATATTTAAGGCATTAATATTTCCTTTCTCTAAGACTTTATTAGAGCATCACTTAAAGAAGAAATTAAGCCAAAGATTAAGAGAGAAAGAACTTAAGGAAAAGTACATCTTTTAAAAAGGTTTTTCATCAAGTTTTTAGAAAGAGAATGGTGTAATCAATCAAAGGAATCAAGACGAAGTTCATGGCTATTCTTGGGGCTAAATTGATTATTTTCTTTTTGTCTTTCTATTCTACTATGAACTAAGCCTATTTTGGATAGGGTTGTAAATGGATCTTGTTTGATTTATAATGGGTTTTCTTAATCTAAGTCTTTTGGTTTCATTTATTATTTGTGCTAGCAATTATTAAGTACATCTTGTTTGATTTACTGCCATTGATCATCTTAGTTTTGTGAATAAACAATGAAGAAATGTTTTTCATAAAATAAAACCTTCAACAATTCTCTTATTTGGTTATTGAGTTGAGGATCCTTAACAAACCATTGTTATCCATAAAGTCTTGCTTAGTGAGGTAATCACATGATGTTTGGCTTCTAAGTTGAGGCACCTTTAGCTTAAGTTACCTTTGTGTGTCAATTTCTACTAAAAAGAGATTAACTGATCACCTTAATGGCTCGATAATAGCACATGATGCATGAACCAATTAGGCAAGGATTAGGTAACCCATATAAGATCATCAAGTGAATTAAACCCTTAATCGTTATCATCCCTTAATTGTCTCTCATTACTTTTAGTGTTTAGTTTAATTTTCTTATTTACAACTTTATTCATTATCCTTTATTAATTCTTTAGATAATATAAGATATAAGATACTTAGTCCTTAAACTCGATCCTCGTGGGAATAATATTTTTACTCGCATAGTACACTTTATTACTTTTAAGTTGTGCACTTACATATTAGCAATATTTACATAGCACACACCCATCATCAAGGTAAATCTTTAGTGCGCAAGTTCACTTTTTTTTTAAGGGGTCTTACATCTTAGCCTGTTGGTCATCCAACTTCTTAGGTGCAATTTTAAGATTTGATACACTTGGTAGAGGCTACTAAATTATGCGCTAACATGAGCCTCTTACTCTTCTTGAACCATTTCTTCATCTTGGCTGACTTAACCATCAAACTTGGTGATCAAGGAATGACCTTTAATGTTGACTGAGACTGGTTGTTCGAATTTTGACATTAGGCCTTTGAACTAGTCTAACTTCATCACTATTTTGTCTTGCTTGCCTCCTTGATAATGTTTTTTGAAATTCACCTGGCCCTGATACATAATTGCATTGGTCAAGTGAACTACCTCAGTTGGGTCTCCATGAATCACTTCTGCTTCTCTATCAGTTCTTCAGACCCATATCATTTGATGCAATGAGGACACTATGACACAGTTAGCATGAATCCAATCTCTTCCTAAATAATAAGTTATAATTATCATCCATATCAATCATGGAAAAACATTCCTTTGTGGTATATCTCCCAACCTTCAAATCTAACTCTATATATCCATCTGCTAAGGTTTGTCCCCCTATGAAGTCTCTGATTGACATATTAGCCCTTTTCACTTAGTCTTTGATGAGGTAGATCTTCTTTAGGAACCTTGTAGGGATGATAAATAACCCACATCCATTATCAATGAAAACCCTATGGATAAGGATTGAATTCACTTTGGCCTTAAAATATAATGGTTGAATGCGATTAGTCTGGGATAATGAAGGTTATTGCAAAAAAATTGTAACTATTTTTTTCACTCTCATTTATTAGCACAGGCAAATAACATCCCCCTTCGAGTGTGGTCCTTTACCCAGGTCTAGTCGAAAAGTCTACTGGTAATGGGCATACCATATTTACTTCAGCCTTATCTCTTAAAGTATTGGATGAGCCCTCAAATTGCCCTTATTTAGGTTTCTTTTATTAACCCATACGTGATGTGGTGGATCTCAATATCATAAGGCTTGAGCTTATTATCTGGCTTATATTTCTCGCACAACTCAAACCTTTTTTTCTCTTGCTTCACCTTAAGCTCTTCAATCGTGCCAAGCTTTAGCCTCGTTTCAATATTCCTTCAGGCCTTGACCTCTTTTTGCTCAACTTGAAATTGTTGTCTTTACCTTTAAAACCTTTTTTTCTGAGTTTCATCATTTGGATTCGTATAGGTTACCCAAAGGCAAGACAATCAAAAACTCTTTTCTTTGGGCTATGATCCTCCCAACAATTAGTCATCATTGGGCTTGGCCTAAAAGTCTTCCTTGGTCGATTTATCTTACATAACTCAGTTGATCAGTCTTAGATGGCATTTTCATAAATGTAGCACCACTTAGGCAACACTCTCCCATCTGACCCTAATATTTTGGATTTCTCAATGCCTGCCCATCCAATTATTTTATGCAACATGGGCATAGGAAACATTGGGTCATCTATAAGAATCATACCTCAGCCTCTATTACTAAACTTCCTTCTTAGGTGATTCAGCCTTAACCACTGGCTTAAACTTAGTATGGTAAGTTGGGCAGACCAATATCTTCACTTCTTACTTTTGCTCACTAACTGAAGTAATGAGCTTTACTTCTTCTTGTCTTATATCAATGGTCAATGAAGTAGTGTGTTTTTTTTCACTGCTTCAACCAAAGGGTTCTTATTGCAAGTCAAAGAGTTAATAGTCTTTGCCTCAGTCATAAGTTTTTTCCCTTCAGCCTTTGATAATACTGGTTGAGTACAGAGATTGTAACCTTAGGGAATCACTCACTCTCAACCAATGCCTTATTCTTTGTGTGGAAAATAATTCTCCCTTCCTCAATGGTTTTTGAACTATATTTTTTAAGTTAATACAGTTCTTGGTCGAATGCCTCCAAACATGATGGTATTTATAGTAATACTTCCCCTTTTCTCCTCCAATGGGGAATCATGCGACCATTAGAAAGCCCGAACTACTCATCCTTCACTAAGTAGTCAAAAATCTCATCCACTTTGGTCAAGTCAAATGAATACTCTTTCATAATCTATATAGTCTTCTACTTAGCCTTCTCCATTTTATAGGGCTTAGGCTTAGCCAATGCAGGGCATTTATAACGTTTCTCAGGCATTAGCTCGACCATATTTACCTCCTCTTCATTTAAGTTAGAATTGTCACACTTGAAGGCCGCAACATGGGTGTCTTTGTAATAATTCCCTTTAGATGACACCTTCTTTTACTCGGCCTCTTGTAATAGATTCTCAAAACTAGCTACCTTAGCACTCAACTCGTAAAGATCTTTGAACTTGTAACTTTCAAAGTGCTTTCAAATCTCAAAGTCCAACCTTTAGTGCTTAGGCAACATAATTTTTCTCAGACAACTTGGTGTGGCATAGAGTTCTAACCTTTTTAAACTTGAAGATGTATTTCTTGACAAACTCTCATACTAGCTATTTTGTTAAGCCAAGGTCGGCCAATGTGATTGAAGGAGGAGCCTTGTAACATTTAGTGTGGAATTTCTCCTTCATGACTTTTAAACTCACAATAGACTCGGCTAGGAGATTAGTGTACCAAGTAAAGGCAGCCTCAGTGATGAAATTTCCAAACAACCATAATTTTCAGAAGTCTTTGGCCGCTACTTCCCCATACACCGTAGAAAATTGGGTGACATGCTCAACCATTGAATCATTGTCTTCCCCTGAAAACAAAGTGAATTCAAAAATTTTAAAACCTCTAAGGAAATGATATAATTTATCTATCCACTCGGGGTACAATTTTGAATAAGTCAACCTTGGCAAGGGCTTTATGTCAACACCTATCTCTTCAAGAGCATCAATTAACTCATAGTGATCAAGAGGATTTGGTCGATACTCATATTTATAAGGTAAGGGTGTCACTTATTCTCCTATAGTACCAGCTAAAAGGATCACATTCCCTACAACATTATAAATAAAGACCATACATGAACCCTGAGCTGTTGGGTTGTGCTAGTAGTAAGGTACTTGTTGATGACTACTCTAGGTTCACTTGGGTCTTCTTCCTTACTCATGACGTTTTTAATGTTTTTAAAAGTTTTGTCAAAAAATTTTAAAATGAAAAGGGCTACTTCATTTCTTCTATCAAGAGTGACCATGGAAAAGAGTTTGAAAATGAAACCTTTGAAAGTTTTTAATTGCAAAATTGGATTTCTCACAACTTTTCAACTCTTAGAACACCATAACAAGAGAAAAAATAGGACATTGGTAGAGATGGCAAGAACAATGTTCAATGAATACCTTTTAACCAATTACTTTTGGGCTGAAGCCATAAATATCGCATGTTATATTGTAAACCAAGTTTTTAAAATTTTAAGTAAAACCTAATAGAAAACCTAAGATTTCAGGCATTAGAGTATTTGGTTGCTATATACTTAATACCAAGGACAACCTTAGAAAATTTGCCTTAAAAATCGATGAATGTATTTTTCTTAGCAGTTCCATCTCTAACAAAGCTCATAGGGTATTTAACAAAAAATCTATGGTAGTTGAAGAGTTTATGAATGTTGTATTTGCTAAGTCTAACAAACTTGATCTTAGGAAAGGTTTTTTTATTGATGATCTTGTCGATGACTTTGAGAAGTTGGAGCTAAGCTCAACACCTGAAGAAAATGTGATTGATCTTGAGGGTCATGAGCCATCGCAAGAGAAAGAGTAAGCTTGATCCCAATAAAAGGAGAACTAAGCTCAAGAACTCCCTAAGAATTAGAGGTATTCCAAGGATCACTGAAAGAATCTAATCATTGGTGAAACATCCAAGGGAGTAAGTATTAGAGCTCAATTACATGCATTGGATAATAATCTCATTTTTATTTCTCAAACTGAGCCCAAGTCAATTGATGAGACTCTTGATTATGAAACTTAGGTGATTACTATATAAGAGAAACTCAACTAATTTGGGAGAAATAAAGTTTGGAAACTTGTCCATAGGCCTAAGGAACATTCGATTGTAGGTTATAAATGAATGTTTAGGAACAAGTTAGATTAGCAAGGTTTCATCACAAGAAATAAAGCTAGATTGGTTGCAAAAGGTTAGAACTAAATGGAAGGCATTGATTATGATGAAAAATTTACACCCATTGGAAGATTATAGGCAATTATAATTCTTTTAGCATTTACATGTCACATGAATTTCAAACTTTTTAAATGGATGAGAAAAGTGCATTATTGAATGGTTTCATTGAGGAAGTTTATGTCAAACAACCTCTAGGTTTAAATCTCATGACTTTCCTGACCATGTTTTCATATTAACTAATGTCTTATATGGATTGAAACATGTTCCAAGAGCTTGGTATAAAAGGATTAGTTCATTGCTTTTGAACAATGATTTTGAAAAATGAAAGGTTGACATAATTTTGTTTGTTTAAAAGCATCACAAGGATACACTTATTGCGCAAATTTATGTTGATGATATTATATTTGATGCTATTAATGAATCTCTTTGTGAAGAGTTTACTAAGTGTATGTTTAGGGAATTTATGATGAGCATGATGAGAGAGCTCGAGTTCTTCCTTGGTCTTCAAATTAAGAAAACTAAAAAAGGCATTTCATCAATCAAGCTAAGTACACAAAAGAGTTACTTAAAAGGTTTGGCATGGATGGATGCAAAGTAGCTAAGACCCTAATGAGTACATCAATAAAAGTAGACAAACATAAATCGAGTAAGCCTATTGATGAAAAGAAGTATAGAGGTATGATTGGCTCTCTCCTCTATCTTATCTCTTATAGACTTGATATTTATATTTAGTGTTTGCTTATGTGTTAGATTTCAATCTTGTCCTAAGGAATCAAATTTGCATGCAGCAAAGAGAATTTTAAAATATTTGCATGGTACATTGTATTTAGGACTTTGGTATCTTAAAAATTAATTATTTAGTTTTTTGGATGGGGACTATGTTGATAGTTTGATGGATAAAAAAAAGCACTTCCAAAACTTGTTAATTTATTAGTGAATCCTCAATTTCTTGGTTTAGTAAGAAATAAGTTTTACTTGCTTTATCCACGTTGAAGTGAAATATGTGGTGGTGGGTTGTTATTACACCCAACACTTCAACTAGATAACTATACAAACATTAAAAAACATTCTGAACAAGATTTACTTATCCAAATGATCTGAAAACAATCAAAGCAAGGGGTAAAGACAAAGCAAAAGAAAAGAATCATTAACTTTGATATCATTATATGTGTGTGTGTGTGTATGTTTAATAATATTAATATTAAAAATTTAATATAATCTGATGGAGCTACCTTTAGACCAAATGACATAACCATCCATTGGTAATGTTAGTTAGGAACACATAATGTTATTTTTGGACGATCTTCTGGCTTAATTCCTAATTTCCAAAAACCAACTTTAAGATCAAATTTTGAAAAATACTTTCCTTACGACAGATGAACAAATTTTTGAAAGGGGAACTTATCATCCTTTAAAAAATAATTTAAAGGTTGATAATCTATCACAAGACTTTTTTTTCCGCTAATTTGCTCAAATCTTTTTTTTTGACATAGAATCTCTGACATGCCCAATTTGAATTTGTAGGTTCTATAATTTCTGGGCCAACAGTTGAGAGCATTCTTGACAAATAAGGGTTAAGTCATCAAGGCTCATTCCTAGATGGGTGGCTTTGGTTGGGTTGATGTCTTCATTTATTTTAAAAGGTAGGGTTATAAGAAAGTTTAGATTGGTCTATAATGGGTTTGGATGTTTAGAAAGGAATTATATGTGGCTATTAGCATAACAATGGGCCTAAAGGTCTAGGTAGATGTTTGAAAAGGTTGAGGATATTTAGGTTGGAAGTGTTTGGGCCATGAATAGTGAGTTAACTATTATGTAAGGCTATAAATAGGTTTTGAATTTGAGGCTCTTAGGAAGGACTCTAAGCTTTGATATCTTCCAATAGAGATCGAATCCCATAACAAGGTCTTTATCTGGAAGAGATGAGCAAGAAGTTTGGTATGAATTTAACAGTCAGGAAAGAACTAAATAGTAATGGGCTTTGTTGTATATCATGGTAGTGTGAACAATTTCTCCATTTGCAATTCTAAAGTATTTTTTATGAGGCTTCCAAAATCCTGAGGCTTCCAAAATCCTGAAGGAAGAACTTTTGGATTTAACATTGATAGATGGGCTCCAATATTAATGAAAGCTACTATTTTTATGAGTTTTGAGAACTTCTTTGGTAAAATATAAATAAATGCCAAAGGAGTAGGGTATGCATCCTCAATCCTTAATTGGTTGTCACCTCCATGGGATAACTATAGCATTGCATAATGGCATGGAAAGAAAATGCCTATCATATTCTGGTTTTTCTTCCGAAGATGAATAGTCCTATATAGCAAAGACTGTTTTTGGTGAAGTTTCCTCATCTATAGAGAATAAAGACTCAATATCTGCATCTTTTAAGTCCACTATTATAGATATTTATATTTGCCGCATCATTAAGGCTGCTTTTTTTTTGGCTTGTTAGGACAATTTTTTGTAAAATGTCATTTTTTCCCACACAAATAACATATATCTTTTATTTTCTTTCCCTTATACTTCTTTCTTCTAAAGAATCTCCACTTCTTCTTTGGTGATGATCTTTTTGACCCTTTCATCTTAAAATAATGCTTTTTCTTCTTTGAAGGACAGTAGCAGGCTTTTGTATCCCCATTGCACTTAATAAGCAAATCATGCATTTTACATAAATTCCTTAAAAAAAAGGTCTTTTTATTTGCTAAGGATTTGATTAATGACCTTCCTTAAATCACAAAGCCTTTCTAGTCCATGTATCATTAGCTGGTACATTGCTCTAAAAGTTAGATCATTTACTGGCCTATCTTTCTGCTGGATAATTTGATGCATTGATGAAGTTAATAAGTCAGGAAGAGAGGTTATAAAGGCTTGTTTTAAATCAAGATTTGCCCATCCACCTAGCTAATAGTATCTTTTTGACATTCTTTAGTAATGAAGATCTAAATCTTTCATCAATAAGAATAACACTTCATATTGAAAAACTCTTTATAAGTTACATCATTGAAATCTTGTGGCTTCCCAGAAAATTCATTGTAAAATCTTCTTAGGAACTCTGAAACTCCTACACTGCACTAACTTCAACTTTGAGTATTCATGACGAATCGTATACCAATCTTGCAATATTCCTGTCATTCGTGTGATAAATTCTTCTAAAACTGTCCGAAGAGTGACTCCTGGCCTTTTCATTTGGGAGTTTATCCAAGCTTTGAACTTCTAGAACTTATCTCTATATCTTTGTAGACCAACATCATCCAAAGTAAACAAGGGTCCATCATTATTATTTGGAACCCACCTTGTAGGTGAATAGGGTCAGGTACCCATGTTTTCAGTATAAGGATCAATAGCATAAGGAGGAGGATCATTCATGGATTTTTCTATCTTAGGATCTACCCTAAATTGAATTGGAATCTCTTTTTCTTTAGATGATTCAGTTTTAATTTCTTTTAATGATTCAGAATCAAAGGACTGTGAGGAAGATTCCCTAGTTTGGAAATTTATCACTAAGAAAGAGGGGATTGAAATGTGGCTTTTTCTAAGTAGGACATGATTGGGTTCATCATTAGGGCTTTTGGTGGTTCATCCTTTTTGTGTGACAATTTTTTAATAGACTCAATTAAGAAAGTCATCTGCATTGAGATGTCTTGGGATGGTTTGGCTCAGGTTTCATAAGGAACTTCCCTGATCTAAATTTCTTATGAAAGAAATTAGTAGAAAGTCTAAAATATTTAAGTTCTGCAGTAGTAGGAGTATACATTATAGGGGGTTTTGGTGTATACGATAAGGGTACAAGTATTTCAAAAGGGTCATAGAAGGTTGTTTTTATGAAAACTGGTTAGGTTTGTTGAGTTTTCATATATTTCTCAATTCCTTCCAATTGATCTTTAAGCCTCTAAATCTCTATTGCCTTTCTCCTTATTTCTTTAGCCTGAGCTCTCTAGTTTACCATTCTCATTACCTTCTTATGCTTCTCTTTAATATGTACTTAAAGCCTCATCATTAACTCATAAACATCCTTCTGATGATCTGAGATCCTGGAACTAATATGTTGAACTTGCAATGAGACTTGTTCTAATTAGTCTATAACTTCTTAATAATCTTGTTTTACACTTGAGCATTATTAGATTGTTAATTCAACATAGCTTTTATAAGAGTGATATTCAAAGGTTGACCTTTCAAATAAGTTTCTATTGGATTCTCAATGTTTGTTATTTTTCAGACTTGGGTATTGAGGTTAGTTTGATATGCTAAAGGGGGAAAATCATCATTTGAAAATGGTTGTTGGTACATACATATTTACAGTAATAGTTGAGGACAGGTAGGTGGTACTGAGATGGATAATGGGGAACAAGATTCCTTTTTTTTTTTTTTTAATCTATTTAAGGGCTTTTTTGTAACAGGCTAAGGGTTTTTTAGGTTTAGGTTCTGGCCTTGGTGTTGGAGGTAAATAGGGGTTTGTTGGTGGTAATGGTGTTTTTGGGCTTGGACTATACTGGACATAGTAGTCATATTTCCCTGATGGTTCACCAAGCAAACTAATAGATGGGCCACCATCTTCATATCTTTTTTGCAAATCTTTTTTAGAGCACCTCCTTATTTTCTTTTTCCTTTTAAATCATCTTGAACAATTGTCTTCATCTTCCTAGTCAAAAAGACAATTTGTGCAATAACAATTATCAAAGAAACAATGCCTATCTCTTTCAAAAGGATATATAGGAGTTTTATCTGCCATAAAATGAACAATTAGCATGTCTTCTTTTGGCTCTTAAGGACTCATCATAAACTAAGTAGAGAAAATTGTTCAACTTGAAGAAGAGGAAGAAGACCTTTCAAACCCTATTTCTACCGTTCCATTTGCCCTTCTATAGTAAACTAGTTTAACAGATTGAATAGTTTATGTATTCTCATGCATCTTTTCATAGTTGGTAATCCATTTTTCTAGAAGCAATTAAAGAAGTTCATTCCTAAAAATCTATCTAGGAATATGGATTCAAGTAAGTGCATTTTGAGTATCAATAACTATAAGTAGAACATCATTCTCATGAGGAAGAGAAAGACCTATTGCATGATTTGAATTCTATAAATCATCTGGTAGTAAAGAGTGGTTGTTATAGCTGTAGCCATTTAAGGAGCACTAGTGATTTGTATCTACACCTTCAAAGCACTTAGAACATATGGATCTCTTAAGGATAGATTAAAATTTTAATAAAATGTGAACATCATAAAGTCAACATTTAAGGAAGTCTCCACCATTCATATTATAACATACTAGTATTCCAAGTACCAATTATCCAATAAAACAATTCTGGGAAAAATAGGAAAACTTTTTCTGCCATAATAACTTATTGCTAGCCTTATAGCTGCAAAATGGATATGGGTGTAACCCTACCTGAGCCATCTATTGATGTATGAACTCCGACGGAATCTCCAAGAAAATGAATTGTTCTTCTCCAGTATCTTGAATAGGGTACTGATCAAAGCTAGAGAATTGAACATACTCTTTATTGGATTTTGGAGACTGCCTAATTAAAGTTCTTATGGAATGAGTCCATGAACTTTTATTTTTCTAAAAAGCATCATAAGGGTTGAGGAAAGGAATATTGGTGTCTTGCATTTTTTTTAGTTGTTTGGGATATAATTTAACTAATATAGATAATCTATCTTAGAAGAAGAAGACCTTTTAAAGATAGGTGGAGAAGGAACAATAACTGTAAGGAGTATGATAGGGTAGTTTGTGAGGATGAGGTATTTGCAGGTGTTAGTGTTTCCATGGTAATATGGATGCCTTCAAATATCACTCATACATACTATTCACCTCTTTTTAAAAAATGAACATTAGGCTTTAATACGAATAAAAGATCTAAGCAAATTTGTGGAAAAAAAGAGGCTTTTGATAGATTATCAATCTTTAAATAATTTTTTAAAGGATGACTGTAACATCCCTATCCATATTCATTGGCATTATCACATGAACATATGCATTGGATAAATGATATGAAATCCCACATGAATGTATGTATTGGATAAATGATAAGAAATCCTACATGAACATATGCAGTGAATACATGATTATTTAGTCATGCGATTTGTAGAAGTATGACAATGACACTTGCACCGTTACAGTTAGAACACTTGAACATATATGTAACGTTTGTATAGTTACATGACAAATTGTCTTATGTTGTGTGCTTGGTATAGCATCATAAATAATGGTGTTTTAGAGCTTAATTAAAAGTATAAGGAGCATCTAGGAATTAAGAGACGGATGAAAGTGCTTGAGGAGTGAAAAAGAGGGACTAAAAGCAAAACTTTTAACTTTCAACCAATAGGAAACCAGCCCCCAATCTTTTTTTTTATTTAAAATAAGAATAAAACTGTAACAACCATTTTCATTTGACAGAACTCATATTACTCTAATACCAATAATTGTAACGACCTTTTCATTTACAAAACTCATACTATTCATGTCCATAATCTAACATGTGTTTTCATGTACATATATGTTGACTAATGTCATGACACGAGGAGAGAGAGAGTTGGAATTCAGCCGACGACTTGTGGTCCATATGTCTCTATGCAAAACTTTATGCACCAAGATGTCCAAATCTCATGCTTCGGTATCTAATTCAGTATCTAAAAAAAATATTTATGATTTGGTGAGTCGCGACTCAGTGAATAAAAACAATAATCAAATTCTTATGGCATAACCCATAATCAAATATCATCAAGATACATTGCAAGTATAACAGTTGACTATGCAAGTGCAAGTGCAATAGCTTTGTTTTTGTTGTGACCATGCAAGGCAACACTGCTCTCAAGATATTCATGTGATTCAAGTGACATATTATTTGGGACCTATTGGTCCATCTTCCACGTGATTTGTAAGTGTTTGACAAGCCGGTCACAACGCCCTTTTAGTTCCATGTGCAAATGCTTATTCACAAATGATATACCATGTAATCGTTAAGAGCATTTGATTCTCACTTGACTTGTATTCACATGTAACATGTAGCAATTCATTGACTTGTATTCACATCTAACATATAGCAATTCAAGCATATATACATGTAATAGAACATAATCATATCATAAAATTTTCACATACACACATTGAATCTAATTATGGTTTTTACTCACCTTATGATGTGACCAACCTTTATGGTAGATTTGGTTCTCTCTCTAGGACTTCCTCAAAGTGTTGAGATCTTAGAATTT
>CATIWR010174431.1:0-23037 GCA_949677035.1 Omphalea diandra
AAAAAAAAAAAAGAAATATCTTTCATCATTTAATAACCTTTATATCATACGTGGAGAAGTTTTATTCCATCATAGAAACTTTTATAAAACGTCGTTATCCAATTATTGACAAAGAAAAGGTTGAGCTTAGGTGAGTTGAAACGTTTTAAATATTGACCAACTACTCTCTTGCAGAGCACTTGGTTCTCATGGTCAGTAATGGTTGTTTTCTAGTGCGCATGAGAGTATAGATCCTTGTTGCTCTCCCAAGACTTGGAGTTCTTGTTCCCATATACTTGGGTGTTGGTGCTTTTGGTGGTCATCTATGGCTCTCTCCATTTTCTTAATTATTATATGCTTATAGAGAAAATATCAGTAAGTATTTGGTTTAGGATTTGTAAGATGTACAAAGACCGACTTTTTCTATTGTGTGAAAGTGAATTATTGCTACTACAAATTTGTTTGAGGGTATACAATCCAATCCGTGAAAATTTGATCTGGCCTGTCCCTGATATAATTTTCTGCAAATAATTCCTGCTATCATGAAATGCATAAAGATAGGGTAATCATAGTTTGGCTCATTAGGGCTTTTCTTTCTTGCTAATAATAATTCCTGCTATTATGAAGTGCATAATAACTCCTGCAATTATGAAGTGCATCGATATTATTATTCTTCTTCAAACAAATAAAATAGGGCCACAAGGACTTGTATATAGATAACTCAGATCTTTTTGATGCTAATCCTATCTTGGAAAATTATTAAATGATATCGGTATAAAGCATCTTCACTTATATAAATGTGCGATATATTCGCTATAATTTTAGGTGAATTTCAAAAATCTGTGAATACAAGGAGCATCATATGTAGATACTAATCGATTGAAATATAAAAATTGGACCGAATGGTTAGAATTTTAGTTAATTTAATATATTTTATTAATTTTCGATTCAATTAGATTATTATTTTTTTGGATAAATTCAGATTTTGAATTCCAAATTTCAGTTTAATTATTTCAAAATAATAACTAAATTAGATTGAATTTTATTAATGATATATAAATTATGATATTATAAATATATTATTTAGAATGAATTTTTTATTGCTAATATAATGTATAATGATATTTAATAATAATATATAATCATAATTATATATTTTTGTTAAATATATAACTATAATTTTCATTGATAATTTATGGATTTTAAATTATAAATAATAATTATTTGGTTATAATCAAAAACCAAATAATGTTTTAATTTTAGTTAATTTAATTTTTTTTACCTAAATTCGGTTCAATTTAATTAATTATTTAGAAGTAAAAATTATGAATTAATCAAAATTTTAATTTAATTAAATTTAGTAGTTTTAACTTCCTCTCCCTACTATATGCATGTGCACCTAAAGCATTCGTCAAATCTTATCTCACTTTTTAAAATAAAAGTTAATAATTTGCTTTAAAAAATGAAATGGTTGAGGATAGAAGAGAGTTTAGTTTACAATGATAAAAAGAAGTCAATATGATATATCTTTTGAAATAAAAGGTGCAAATTTTCTTACATTAAGGAAATGTCCAAAAAAACTAAAAGTTCAAAAATTCAGAAAGCACCCATTAGTGTTACATTTACAAAGAGTACAATACAGTCTATTTCAACTGTGGTTATCAACCTCCCCTTTTATGTGAATGGCAACTGCCCTATGTTTAACTTGGCAGACTATAATTTCCCTGTCTAATTCAATAACTAAACAAGTAGACCAATGTAATATTGTAATTTGATATATTTGTTTCAGAAATAAGGATAAGAGTCATTGGGGGGTAAATACACTCTTCGGATCAGGATACAGAAAGCCGCACCTATAAAATTACATCCCAAATGGGTTAAAATCAAACAAAATTGTATGCTTCTCTTTTATGTATTTGCGTATACTCAATTAGTAAGTATAACATGCCTTATGTGGTTGATCAAGGAAACCAATTGTAGTAGGGGCCTGTCCTGAAGATGCCGACCTCGGGTAACAAATTTTACGAAGCTCATCATACCTCTCTGCATTAAAATTATGTATCTTCATGAGCTTTTTCTGCTTGGCATTAAACCTGCTTTCATAAAAACCTTCAAAAGAAGGTTCTTTTGAAGTCCTGAGGAAGAAAGCATAGCCTGCCATGAAATACATGGATGTAACATAGAAGCAAATGGGCTCCATTACATCCCATGATAGTTCCCAGAAAGTGAGCCTCATGAATGCCGCTGTTTGGACGATCAGATAGCCAAGACCACACCAGAGTTCTCGGCGAACAAGGTTATCAGCTTTCGTGTCGATTGCAGCTTTCTGTTTCTCCATTTCTGCTAGCTCCTTTCGTCTTGGATCATTGGGGCTGATTGCGGGTAATGGTATTAGTCCTCCAATTGCTTTCATTACCTGTAATGACAATCACAAAAGGAAAATTTGTTGGGGTAAAAGATAGCTCTTTATGACTAGTTTTTTTTCACTGGCTTTATGATTTGTTAGCGTATAATACAAGAAATTGAAAACAGCAGAGCCTCCCTATAAATCAGCAATTAAAATGAGGCTGGCTTCATGATTTGTTAGCAGATGATACAAGTAACTGGAAACAGCCACCCGCAATGAAAATGAGGAAAACAAGGGATAAATACAAGTCAAATGTTTGAAAAAGTTGAAAAAAATAATTAAGGGTTGCAAACAAGTTGGAAAAAACAGATGGATATTAGTACATATGTCCGTCACATAAAATATTTCTTAACTGGACTCCTTAGCTGTCCCTAGACGCCTATAAAATTAGCAGAAGGAACAGGGTCAAAAACAGAACACAACTGAACTGTAAAAACCAAGGACCCAACCAATTGATTAAGTGACATTATGGACGGAGACAAATTAACCAAAACGAAGGCCAAGAACACAAATAAGAGGAGAAAAGAAAAATTCCGCTAACCTCAGTAATCTCCATTAACCTGAGGACTAATGAACTTAAATTTCTTTTTCATCAGTAAAGTTAACGTGGGCTACTCGCTTTCTTCCTTTTCAATCAGGTCATTAACTTCTAAGATTGGTCTTAATCACCGAGCATAATAATATTAATTACCCTCATTTATCTTCATTTCAATATCTATATTTTTAGTTTTATATCTTTTCCCTTTCGTCTCTCTACTAGTTTCATTAAATTTTGTATATATTATGTGATCTACATTTCAAAGCAAGTGGTTAAATGCTCAAAGAGGTGGCCAGGCAAGGCTCTATGGGGGTTTTTTAAAAGTCCCAAAAGCCTTACACCACCGTAGAAGGTGAAACACCGAAGAAACTGAAGGGCTTTTTTGTCCTTTTAGATCTGGCGTAAGAACAAAGTTTCATTCTCCTGTTGAAAAAAACACACAAAAAAAGGATCATAAATAGAATATCAGTTCTCGGCCTTCCTCAAATCAAAAACCAGAAAAACAAATCGTAATTTATCTGATTAATCGAAATCAGATTCCAAAAGCACCACATGAACTATGCAATCAATGCAATCCTAATATCTTAATCTGTAAAACCAGAGTATTAATCATACATAAACAAATATAAATATAAATTTAATTATATATAATTTAAATTTAAATAAATTTATAGTATTTTTTTCTACCTGCTCCGGTTTAATGAACACCACATTTCCTAATACGATCACATTTCCGGATTCTTCCATCGTTTTCGCTAACTGAATTCCTTGTTCAGGATCCGGGCATCCTTCCCCGCAGATCCTAACAAAATCCGAATATGTTATGCAGCTCTCCTCCACCTCTCTCAACCTTGCTTTCACCATTTCCAACTGCACCACTTTCAGCAGCTTCCTCGCGTGCTCCACCTTCACACCTTCCACCTTCTCCTCGTCCTCCACTACCGTCGCTGGAGACGGCGGCGGAATCAGGCCGTCCAGCCTGATCCTATCCTTGGCAATGTCGAACGCTCGGAGCCTCTCGATCAAGCTCTCCCCAATTTGAAGAGGCCGGCGGAGCTCCGAAGACTGGAAGATAGCTCTCTTGTGGAATAACCGCCGGAACATGGAGGCGTTATCTCGAGGATCGGGTGCAATGTTGGTCTTGGTTGTGTTTTTAGGGATTCGCGACTGCACGGCCGGAGAGGAAATACGGCATGTAGTCAGCGACTGGTTTGATGATATTTTAGGGATCTTGAAAAGCCGTTCGGCTAGCGTTTTCTTAAACGGCATCGTTTCTCAAATAGAGATGAAATCGAAATCGAAATCGAAATTGAAAAGCTCTTTTGACGGTTTAGAATTGAATGCCAGAATGCACGCTTGTTCAGGTCCTTATATAGGTGCCCCAACGAAGAGGAAGATGACGACAATATGAAAATATCGTCTTATTTTAACGATAAATTATCTTAAAATTACTGCCTCACAAATGGGCATATTCTATTTCATTGAAATATTCCTACGTATCGTGCGCGTGGGGTTCGAGAAATTTAAGAAGTGGAGAAATATGGAGCGCGAAGGGGGCCCATTCACGGTATGAAAAATCATAGGAAAGGCTCGACACCGTACACGTGGTTCGCTACCAGCACAGGCCACGCGGACCGTCCGATGATCGGAAATTGAAGTGGTAGCGCTGGGTTACACGTGGAAGGAAGACGAGGAAGGGGGATGCAATACGGTTGGTTGCATGGGATGATTTTGACGAGAGGAAATAGGTGATTGGTTCCATGGCTCGGCTGGCAGCTGGAGATGTAATAGGGTCATTGCGTCTACGCAAACGTGTCGCCACATATGACGAGAGTTAACCTACCCCAGAAACGCTCCTCCTTTTTTCAATTTCACGGTCACGAAAATTACTCTCTGGGGAAAAAAAAAATTTTAACTGATTTTACTAGCTGGATTTGCCACGTGGTGGGTTTCGGTTGGGCAACGGAGATGAGACCTTCACTAGTTAGTTATACAACACTGTCATTATGGTATATATATTAATGATGGAATGGAGAAAACGTATGCATTTCTTGCCACTGCAGCTTTTCATTTTCCGAACCAAATATTGCAAGCTCAGATAATTAGTAGCATGAAGGTAACCAAAAATTTGGTGGAGTTAAATCATGGGGTGATAATTGGATGAGACCAAAGTTGCACGTAGGCCCTTAAACTATTGCCCTGAGAACAATTGACCACTTAAACTATTTTTTAGTAGACAAGATCATTTTCTTTTTATGAACGGAACAACTAAATACTTCTGTCAAATTAACAATAACATCCATCTTATATATATATATATATATGGCACAAGGAGTTCCACTTTCTAAATTAGTTTGGAATGTTAATTTGCATTTATAAAATTGCAAACAAGTTTGATTTACAAATCAAATTTGTTATAAAATATCCTCGAAATATAAAGCTAAAAGAATATTAGATATAGACAGAAAGTAATTGTTTTATTATTATTATTATTATTAAGAGGTTTTGAGTGTATCAAACTATTCAACATAGATACTTTTTTTTTTTTCCTTTTTTCATCAACTTATAGTCAGTTCTTTTTTTTTTCTCATAAATTATAAAGATTATAAAATTTAGTAGCATACTTATCTTCTTTTTTTTTTCAAATTCAACAAATACATCTTTCCTTTTTTTTTTTTCTTTTGTGAATTGACTAAAATTGATTAAAAAAAGGGTTAAAATTAAGGGTGAGCATGGGAGGGGCAATTTAAGAATTTTAAATTCTTTAGAATCGTCCCAATTTTTAAAATACTGTTTTTTGAAAAATCGATACTATGTCAAATCTTTGAGACAATTCAGTTTGGTTTTCAATTTTTTTAGTGTGATTCAGTTCCGTTTGGTACAGTTTGGATATTTAATATTTTTAGCTTTCAATTATCAATTTTTATATGATTAAAAAAATTTAAGTGTATCATTTTTTAAAATAAATAAAAATTAAGTAGTATATATATGTTTATATTTATATATAAATTAAAATTAATAAATTCAATTTTAATAAATTGATTAATTTAATTTGTCTAAATTTTTTATTTCATATCAATTATTAAGAATAATTAGTTAAATATTTTATTCAATTACTTAATTACAAAGAGAGAAAATTTATAATAAACAAAAAAAATTATTAATAATTTTCATTACATATTTTATTTGGATAAACCATCTAAATAATTAAATGAAATTAATAAACTTAATATTAGATTAACAAATTAATTAATTTTATAAATCACGTAAATTGAATGTTATAAATCATATGATTAATTTTATTGTTAATAATTATTTTATTTCACATTAATGCATAGTAGTGGGTCCCATGTGATACATTTTACTTTTTTATTGAAGAAAGTGAGACTCTTTGCTCCACGTATGTAAAAAAATAGACGGACGTTACTGTTAAAGTGATAGAAGGGTTTAGTTGTCTCGTTCTTTAAAAGAAAAGGTTTTGTCAGATCAAAAAATAGTTTTAAGGGACCAGTTATTCCAAGAGCAATAGTTCAGGTGCCTGCATACACTTTTGGCCAATTGGGTAATAATGGGTATGCATAGAGTTAATTAGGGAATGAGCTATTAATTCGTGAATTGACAGAATAACAGTAACTTTCTCTTCTTCTTTTGGATACTTCCAAATGTAGTGGAAAGCTCTCTTAGTATGTGATCCAATTCCTTTACCAAATTCAGTCGTTGATATACTTCTGGAAAGATACATCCTCAAGTTTCTGAATTTTACATGGTACAGCTTGAGTTTCCAATTTTTTATTTTTTATTTATATTAAAAGTTTATGTGACAGTAAAAATGAAACTCATAAAAAATATATTAAATTTCTATTTTTATTTTCATTATATAATTTTTATTAGTTTTATCTTTTTTATTACTAAAATATTTAATATGATAAAAATTAAAATTAAAAACCTTCATGATAGTCGTATATTTTCTTTATAGTATTGTAATTAATTATCATGTGATGAATGAATGAAAACTCGTTACAATTTACAGGTTTCACTATGTAGCCTAATTCATGGACCAAATTCAGGTTCAGTATGTGGCCTAATTCAGGTTACACATTATGCACTTCATATGTGAATCAATAGATTTCAAAATCTAAACTACGCTCCGTTTATTTCAAAGAATGAATACTAAATAATGTTTAATGATAATAAATATATATGTTTATATTATTTATTTTTTATCTAGATAAATTATTAAAATTTAAAAAATAACTTATTTTTTTATTGACTAGAAAAATAATTTTCGTTGATCAATTTTTCTAAATATATTAAATAGAGAAAAATATAAAAAAATATTTTTTGTGGAACAAACAATATATCCGAATTCGGGACAACGATATTTGCTTAAAAGCTTGTTCTCATGAAAAGTAGATCATAAAATTCCTGGCAGTTGAAGTTCTTCCTACTCATCTTTCCTTTCAATTCCACTTTTAATAATAATAATAATATTATTATTATTATTTAACAATTTGGGAGAGATTTTTTTGTAGTGATAAATTTTTATTTTAATATGTAAAAATAAAAGAAAAAGCATTGGACTAGTTCTATTTAAATAAATTTAAAATGAATATTGATATTCAATAGTAATAATTTATATCTTGATTTTAACTTATTTCATTTGAAAGTTTTAAAGTCAAATGGATCAATTTGAATTGATCAGTCTTGACCTAACCTACAAATAATCAAAAATTTTATTTAAAATAATATTTTTATTAAAAAATTAAATTTATAATTGATTGGATCTAATTAAAATCTAAAAAAATACTTGAATTTTTTTAATTTTTAATCCGACAATCTAATTTGCCCAAAATAAAACATAATTCAAAATAGATCCAATCCAAAAATAAATCCATCCAAAATTGATCAAATCCAACCTATACAAACTGTAGGCCACCTCTACCCATACTTAGTATGTGCATTCAAGAGCAATTCTTGAGCCTTGAATATAATGTTGACTCAAGATTCCAAATATGGTCGATGATAAGATTGTCAATTGAATTAGTTATCCTTGGATTTTGTTTTCACTTTAACGTAAATCAATAACTGTTTTTCAGATTCATCTCTGAAGTGATTTTATTGATGATATATCTAGTTAAATTGGATTCAACTCAATTAATTATTGAAATAGCCCGCAATTCAATATTAAGAAATACAAATTTTCCCAGTGTTGTTTCATGGGGTTCTGGTGCTGGCACGGTCAATTTAGCATTTATTTGAAACATTTTCAGATGGCTAAATTATTCAACTTTCAAAATTAAATTCTATTCTAACTCACCTGTGACCAAAACAAGTTTGGGTTGATCTTCTCCTCTGACCTAATAACAAAACAACATCAAATTTTATTCATTTGGGTTTGTTTTACAAGTATTATTTTCCCTTCTCTAGAACCCATTTGAACCCAATCTATTCAATTGCCACCTTTGTTCCATAAACATTCTTGATAATTGACAGACATTATTATATTACTCAGAAGGTTGAGATAGATATCCTTTCTTCTGGTGTGAGAGTTTTAAAAAATTATTAATGGAATTACGTGACTGCGTCATGCAGCCTTATGATAAGGTTGAAATTAGGTGATAATCAACCTTATCATTAGTGATCTCTATATATATAGAAAGAGAATTAAGTTTAATACATAGTAGCACATGTTTTATATCTTATTCATTTTTTATACCATTTTGTTTTGTCAAAAAAGTAGATGGATTTCATAATTTCTAACTTATGATGCAAATGTTCAGGTGTTACAAAATATTTAATTACACCAACCTTGGTGAATTAAAAAATAAAATAAAAATAAGATTTTTATTTTATTTTCATGTTTGATATTTTAATTTACTTCATTTTTTTAAAAAAATGAATTTTAAAAAAATTATTATGTCTCACTATTCTTGAAATCTCATTACTTAAATTATTTTATTTGCTTGTAAAATATAAAGTTATTATATATAGAGAATCAATAATAAAAATTTTGTTAATATAAAGTTATTGCTTGGGACACCAGTTTTTGATTCCTTGTGAAAATGATAATTAGTATATCCAACAGTAGCAAATCTTAGCACTAACACTGTTTTCTTTTTTTTTTTTTTTTTGTTTCTCTCTCTCTTAATACAGTTTTGTTCTTTGCTTCAAGTGGTTTCTGATCTTCATTATTGTTCTAATTTAGTATTGAATTATGCAGTCATATCCTTTTAAAGGAAAAAATCATTTTCAAAATATTTTTGTTCTTGTAGGAGGGATGTGGTTACTCCTTTGAGTCAATCTGCAACATCCCTGACATCAACATACGTTTGATGATCGCAGATTTTACGCTGCAGAGATAGTTGTTGCATTGGAATACCTTTATTTTATAGGTAAAAATTTCTGACATTTACTACTAGTCATTGATTTAGTCACTTCATTCCATTTTATTTAACTACTGGAAAGATACTTGTATTGATATTATAGAAGTTGCCCCGATACAAATTATTACATGTCTTACTGCTTTGAGATGTCTTAATGCATTTGAAAACCTTGGAGTTTCTTAAGATTGTGTCTCGACTGCCTTTTCGAGTTTCAGAACATGATCATTAGGCAAAGATATAAAATTGATGGCTGGATGCATGTTAAGCATGTGGGCTACTGTATAATTCAAATTGATGAGCTTGAATCTGTTACAATAAAATATAGGTTCAAGTCAATGATGAGAGGTAATTTTTCTTTTTCTACTATCGACTTTGATGTCTTTCTGCCCCTAAAGAATCAGTTTTCAGAATGAAGAGAAACATTATTCCTAACACCTCACTGGCATGCGGACCTTAATCTTTTTCCAAATAGTTACCTGGCAAAAACAAAAAGCCTTTTTGGGTACGTTTGATGGTGCAAACTCAGGATTTTATTTTCTAACAGTGTAACAATCATTCACTTGAAAGGCTAAGCTATTTGAGCATGGTACAATATGATGGTTGACACATCATCTCATCTTTCTTGCTTTTTATATTTGCTTTTCTTGTATCATCCCTTTTTTCTTGTGTGAGAAGACGTTAGTTACTCATCTTTTTACTGTTTTTATTTCTGGGTGATCATACTTTTCAATCAACTCCAGCTCCATTACACGGATTTGCATCTTGGTTTGATGTGAATTCAGTGAGCTTGCAACATCTTCAATAAATACTCTTAAGAATAATGCTCCAATATAGTGAAGTCACGGTAAAAATAAGAAAAATGTTCCAACATCTCCTATAAATACTCTCTCTATCAGTTGTTATGATATAAAATAATTTTTTTTTTTCACTTCAGTCAATATCACTCTGGCTTACAACCTGAATTTAGGCGCCTTTGTCAGATAGCAGTTCGACGGGGAAGTCAAATTCCTTGTTAACTTTTACTTTTGTCACAGAAACAAATAAATTAGTGCGAAGTTCAACATGGATTGTTTCCTTCGTCAAAGTTGTCCCAATTCTCTTATATTATTCTTCTATATTAGTTTGTTGTATGTATCACGCCCTTCTCTGAAGAGTTTCTTTGCACTTGATTGTTTTGTAGTACTGTGATTGTAAAGCTATAGTTTCACTAAATTGTACTTTGATTCAAATTTGTATTTTTCTGTGAATTGTTTTCTTATTTTAATATTATATTTTTATTAATAGGTAAGACTGGAATTTTCATGATCAAATGTGAGGATTTTATAGCTGAGGTATACGACTTTGTTTTAGCCAAGTAAGAAATGTGTAAAGGCATTCTCTGCATGGCATTATGATGAATATACTGGTTTTTTTTCTTCTTTTCTTGAAAGATTTGCATCAAGTATCCATTGATCTGCATTAATTTAATTCAGAAGCTTGTGGATTGAAAAAGCTTTTGTACTTTTGTAAAAGCCTTTTATAAAAAATTACAAAGAAAACACCTACTGTTGATTAATAAGTAGTGCTATCTGCTACTTTAATATATCATTTGTGAACTTTTCTCATCTCTTTATTCGTGTTAACATCAACAAGGTCAATCTTGAAGAGCGTGTAACAGATGGATGTCATGATGAATTTACTTCATCTTTTCAAAATAAATGTCATTTTAAAAAGAAATTTTTATTTTATAATACTTGACGTTTTACAATTATTAATAATTATTTTTTTTAGAGTACACAATAATTTATAAAAAATAATTAATTGAGGGTAATATAATTTTTTTTATATGTAATAACATCTATTAAATATGATCTTTAATATATGTGCAAAAATTTTAAACGATATCTATCAAGGAACAGAGAAAGTAAATTTTATATCAAGCTGAAATGGAGATCAAGCCATACCCATACCTAATGATTGTGTCTTGTTTGTTATTCGTATGCATCATTATCATGTTTCTAGTCAGATTACTAAGCAGGTTTTGGGCAATGAACCGCAATCTTTATGTTTCTAGATTCATCACCATGGTCTTGCAACAAAATACATTTCTCAAAACACAATCATTTATCAATTTTGACTTAAATCTTTTTTTCTTTTCTCCCCCTTTTTCTAGGATCACATGCCCTATTTTCTCATGAGGACAATGAAGGAGATTCTTAGATTGAGGGCCGACTGATGAGAGAAATGAACATGCTACTCAAAATATAATATGGAATGAGTTGCATTTTGTTTTTTCAGTTATGCAAATTCCAAATCTGCTGTTATCTGATGATTTTACAAGTACCATTGCTTTTCTTGTGAATAGAAGTATCTGTCAATCTTTTGTCAACATTTGTGTGGTAGCAAAGCAATTTTGGTTTGTCTAGTTGGATTAATTTATCAAGAGATTGTCCAGTAATTGATTACTGTAGCATTTGATTACTGTGACTTGACTTTGTAACATTAGAATTTGAACATTTATTTATTATTTTTAGTATTTAATAATTAATTATATTTTTGTATTTGTAATTCTTAATTCATTTTAAATTGTATATAATAATAATAATAGTAATATATACAAATAAATAAAACATAAATATAATAATAATATTATCAATTATTTAGTTATTTAACTATCATAAATCAAGCGGTCCCTAATGTAATAGTTAAATAAAAACTACTTAATTTGTAGTTTCTAAATTTGAGACCATAAGATAGAGACCATTGTGGTTTCTTTTTGGGCAATAATTTTGGAGGATCCCTAAACTTCATTTTTATGTGTGGCATTTCTTGCGCTTATGGCCTATAAGACTGTTCCCACTTGGTACTTGGTAGATTTCACAACATATCTGAAAAGATCCACGTGATTGTTAAAATTTAAATCACTGATAGTTTATGTACCGTATATAAAGATCTATACGTTATACAGTATATATGAGCTTCAAGATTTGAAGACTAATCCAAGCTAGAGCTAAGAGATATATTCCTTTACCATTGATTGAGGAAGAAAAATACATAATTGAAGGAACTCGACCCTCAATTTGTAGGCAATAATTTCTGGAACTTTGCTTTTCTCATCTACAAGAAAATGAACTTAGCATTGTCATGGCACAATAGCTAGCGTAGCGTCTCTTTGTTTTTAAGCATTATTGCATTGTGTTATTGTTATGTAACGCAAGGTATGCAATTGGTTCTTCAATGGCATATAAGCCTTATCCAAATTCTCTATTTGATTTTTATTTATTCATTAATTTAAGGAAATTTCAAAGATGTTGCCTTTTGGAATGACATGGAAGTTGGTCAATGCTCATCCTCCCATCTTATTGGTCAGCAATGATCACTGCCATCTAACTTTGCACAAGATTTACGATTTAAAATTATATATCAAATCACCACCAATTACTTAGATTAATTGGCAAGACTAGATTAATTGATAAGAAGTTGAGATCTTCAAACCTAAATTCACAACAGTATTAAAATTTGGTAAAAAAAGTTTTGCCGTCCTAATAGTTTTATTCGATTTTAAATTCTAATTAATCTCACACTTTAAAAGTGTAAGAATGTTGAATAGTCTGACAAAAAAAAATTATATATCAGGTCAATTAAAAAATTTAGTCATAAATATTTATAACACGTTATTATCATACTCATAATTAGTATTATGTTTGAAATACTAATTTATTTAATTTTTTTTGTTAAGTATAAATCAAATCATGAGACAATCAGATTTATTATACACCTAGTTTTATTTATCAACAATTTGATAAATGATAGATTAATTTTTGGTGCACTGTAATTGTTAGTTTATGAAATTAAAATTAGTACTTAGCCTAATAATTGTTTCACCTAACACACAACCATTCTCTTCATAATGTTTAATCCATATCTAATACTCAAGCACCATTTCCTTTTTTAAACAGAAGACAAGGTGCTCCTTTGGTCTTTTGCATTGTGGTTAAACTGTTTTTAGAGTATTTAATGCTTGGCAAGTCATTATTTTGAAAAAAAAAAAGAATTAGATTTTTTTTTTTTAGTTTTTTCAAATGTGGTTTTGCATGACTGCATTAGCAATTAATTAAAAAAATATTAGAAACTGTTTTGCAAATATGTTTCCTCTTTGAATTAGTTAAAATAAAACTATTTACATAAAATCTAATAAATTTATAAAAAATTATCTGCTTATAGTTTTTAATAAATTCGAACTTAATATAATAAAAGAGAAATATACACTTTATTTTTTCCTCTCCTAGAAAATATAAAATTTGAAATATTTTAAAAATTTTCGCCTCTTCTTTCTCTTATTTTTTTTATTGTCTTTTAAATAAAGGTAAATATTTTTAAGGAGTCACTTTCTCGCTCCTCAAATATAAAGAGATAGAGGGCCACGTTAAATTCTCTTTTATTAGTATTTTCTCTTTTTCTCTCTCTCATTTACCTTTTTTTTTCCTTTTTATAATTTTATAAGTATAAAAATAAACATTTAATTTATTAATAAAGCATGACATAGAGAGTGATATACAAATGAGTTTTTGAACACTACAATGCCAACATATTGTAGCAGATTATCAATGGAAATTCATCACAAATAACATCCATAAAGCTGTATATAAATAACGTGACATGCAGGCTATTTCTTGTCAATATCGATGGAGCGCGGACGCTGGAGACTAGTAGAGAGGGCTAAGCTGATGCAAGTCTCTTCATATAGTACTAGATTCGGCAACTATGAATTGAAATGCAGGACTCGAAAATAATAATCATATATTGGTAATATTATTAGCACTTTGGCACTGATTCAAGCTCTGTAAGACCTAATTTGTTAGGCTTTCTTCACGCTAAAGGCAAAGCCGCAGGTTCTACATCTATATAATATCATGTTGGTCCCAATAATATCATGGTTCAAGCCTTTTGTGTGAGTACCATTTCCTTAATGGACGCTGCGTCATTCTCCTTACAATACAAAAAGATAGAGCTGGCCTGGCCACTTCCATTCATAGCTTTAATTGGTGGTGACCCTCTTGGGTTACGCTCGATTGATATCTTCTTCTTTCTGAATGAGTCAGAGATAAGAAGAAAACAGATTATCATACTTCACATGGTATGCAATGGACAAAAATAAGTCAAAATTGACATTACTGGATACGTACAAGCAGAACAAGGCTGACTTAAGTTGGCATTATGGCTTAAATATTAGTGAACAATGATTCAGCGATGACACAAACTAGTCTTCTTCTACAATTTTACAGAGGTCAATTTGTTGATAGCGGATAGGAAAGGAGAGGAGAAGGCTTAAAAATATTGATAACATTAAGAACATGTCGAATAAGTACAGAACTAACTCATCAATTTACACCCTTTAGCTGGCTTAAATTGCGTGTCTTTTGGAAGTTGGAGCCATCTGGGGGCAGGGCATTTTGATTAATATTTAATGGCACCCAAAAATAAATACTTTGTTTAATTAGTTTATAATTAAATCAAGGGCAGGACAGTGTTTACATTATGGATAAGATTTGAAAGTTCCCTTCCTAGAATGAATCATATTGATGCATGATAATCACACTTGTTGCCAGGTGGTTTATGAATAAATAATAGTGCTTGGATTTTGAAATTCGCTAGCACATTGATATTAAGATTAAGAAATTTGTGTTGAGTTATGCACTAATAATTTAATGATCGAATATTTAATTTATAATTTTTGCATAAGTAATCAAAGATTGCGTAATTAAGCTTAATATCTCTTTAGTCATCCAATTTCAACCAAAGATTATTAAAGCTGATTTTTCTTTTAATGAGTTTCATCTCTATCTGAATTACATGCAACTTTTAAATCATTTTAAGTTTTGGCTGGGCAACATTTCCTGAAAGAATGGAGCAAGCAAGCAACATAGTGATATAGCCTTATCTAGTATATATTTCATCCAAAATGTCTGGAGAACTCAATGCAGTGCATTGAATGAAGATGTCTATCAAATCCAATATTTTTTTAGCTCACATGGCAGGCAGGCAAGGGGGATTGAATCATGGGCAGCCCGCCTTTGAACAACCAGCTACCATTAGACAGGATTTTAACAAAGTGAACTATTTTGGTTCCAGTCACATGCATATTTGTATCTTAATTTAATACTGATCTGTACGTAGTTGGCCGCGAAACAATTCCTGCATTTATCTTCTTTTTTTTTTTTTAATTTAGTTTTGAATCAGTTTCAAACTAAAGATCTCGCTTTTCTAAAGATACTTAAGTACACTGAATCCTAAATTTGAATGAGGAAATTATTTCTTAAGTGTTCCTAGTCCCCTTTAACCAAGGAAGAACCATTATAGACTTGTATTATATTCAACAACAGATGTTTAATGTCCAGTCAACATAGGACATAAATGTGCTTTATAAGCCTCTCCAGTAATATATCTTGCTAATCAATGAATTGCATTAAAATAACAACCAACACTTTAATTATCCTTCATTTTTCTTTTGATTGGATTCCAGTATTCGCGCTATCGGGACATAACTGCATAATGGGTAAGGGTATTTTAGTGAGTCAAAAAAGGATCAAAGACATGTTTGCATAAACCCACAATGCGATGCAATGGAAAATCCCTTGCAAGTGTATAAGGGCCTAATTGAGGACTTTCAATATCAACATAACATAATTCATTTCAAAAAGCATAATGAATTCTCACAAATAGTAGAGAAGTAACATCAAAGAATCTGCACTATCTGATTTAGGTATACTCACTGTTGTAGATAATGGTTCCAAGTTGACACAATCAGGTTCTAAAAACCAAATATGCAGCACAGCGAAAGGTTAGAATCTTCAAGCAATGAATCAGCAAAACATCCCATCAGCAGTGGTAGGAAAGGGTGAGATCATGGAAACCATCCTAATGGTGCATAAAAATGGAACTTGGACAAAACCAGGAAACGAAATTCTGTCGTGCCAGTGTTTCCTGTGATTCATATCGACATGCTTCATCATAGGTTACCAAAATAGGAACCCCCAGATTTGAAATCGATGGAGCAACGAGCATGCCAATCCTTGCCGTTTCCCTGTGCACGTTCATGAGCTCTCAATTTACTAGAGAATCAGTGGCTGTCATGCGCACTGAAACTACATCATTCTTATTGGTAGTGACATGAGGAAGAGGATGCTTCTGGTCTAAAGTAGATACTCAATTTACCAAAACCCCGGTAAAAAGAAGGTCACGTATCTTTTCCTGTATAGGGACACTATTCAAACAATAACCATTGGCCATCAGCCTCTTCTTTTCCTTTCTATAAGTACCTGTTCTTTCAAGACCAGCTAATAGAACACTATATATACCTAACGAAGGATTGATCCCTTTCCTTTTCATGGGTTTATAGATTTTAAGTGCTTTTTCTGCACCACCAACAGAAAAGTATGCACTCGCCATAGCAGTATAAGTAGAAGTGCACTTCCGTTCATCAGGTAATAAATTGAAAATCTTTGCAGCAGAAGTGGGTCTCCTAGCAGCCCCAAGCCTATAAATTAAGAGAGCACCTAAATACAGTCCAAGAGAATGCCCGGCCCTAATCAATTCCTTGACAATATCCACAATCCTGAGAAATGTATTTGACTTATCAAAATGCCTACCAAAGAAAGATATGCTGTTCTCTCAAGGTTTATGCCTATTCTCATACTATATTCAAAGGCCAATAAAGCACTATCAAGCCTGCATTGACTACAGTTCACCTCAATAATGGTCGAGAGAATCCAAGAATCCAAAACTATGTTCTCATCAATTACCCCAGTAAGTAAATGGTCGATCGCAACTAGATTTTTCTTATTCAAGAGAATCAGAAAAAGTCCTTTATCTATAGGATCATTATCAGCACTTGTAATGGACTGAGAGTGATTATCACTATTGAGAGTTTCAGTCGCACAATGAGGATTAACTTGCCTAACGAGGGCATCACTCACGTTGGCAACTCATAGAGTTTTGAGTGCTTCCAAAAAGACAGGGTAACGAAGGATGAGATTATTGTTCTTCATATATTGCAGAATTTGGTTAATTGTGTTTGTTTCACCAACTTTGCAGCATTTCTCAACCAAAATATTGCATAAAGCTTTATCAGGTTGTACCCCTACTTCTTGCATTTTGCTGAAAATCTCAATTGCCTCTTGGTACTTGCCTAAAATCCACCACTGAAAAAGAACAGTAAGAGCATGTTTGGATTGAGAGATTCTGAATGAGGGATTTTACCAAATCCATGGATTTAAGTCAAATAAACCATTTGGCGTAAAAAAAGGAAAGCAAAATTCATGCATTGTTGAAAATCCCTCGTCCATCTCAATCCCTCACAGTCCCTTTATTTTGAGATTCCACATGAGAGCTGGGATTTTATACAAGAGCGATGAATGAAAGATTCTTTTAATCCATTTTTTATTATAAAAACCTCAGGATTTAACGTCCATATTAGATCCATAAATTATACATTCATCAGTACAAACCTAGAAATAAATTTTTTCATAGGGAAAAAAAAAAAAAAAGAAAAAAGAAGGGAATACTCCAATAAAAGAAGGAAAATTATGCATGCACCTAAAACATAAGAATTTAATGCAGCTTATGCTTACAAATGCATGGGAGTCATTTGAAACTGTGGAGTGGATCACATACATTTTTGTGAGATATAGCACTATTTTAAAGTATTCCAAGTTTAACTAATAGTTGGCCACGAAAAACCGTTTCACTTAGACAAAACAACAGATAATGAGAGTGCAAAAACACATACTCACCAGCACCAACAAGATACTCCATCAGCACAGTATAGGTATAACAATTCGAAGGCCCACCCGCAATCCATCATCTCCTTATAAACATCAGCCTCCTCCTTCACTCTCTTATGATCAAACAGAACTATCATAAAAGCTGTATACGAAACAACACTAGAACAACACTCCCGCTCCTTCATACCCCCCCAAATCTTGACCGCTCCATCAACGTCACCACACCTCGAAGCCCAATGCATAACCGAAGTATAAGTAACACTATCAATCCTTATACCCTTTTCTTGCATCTGCTTAAACACGTAGTTCATAGACTCAATCCTTCCAGCTTCACCAAAAATGTTTAGCATCGTGGTGTAGGTGAAGTGATCGTGCTTAATGTTAAGATTTGATTCAAAATTGTGTTAGTGGGGCCTTAGTTAGTGATCAAAGTTAGTTCCTTATTTTACGTTACTGGTAATAGTGGTAAATCAAACCTTTATCATTGCAGATATTTTAGGCTCATTTTCTTTCATTAGTTTGTTATGTAATTATTTATAAAAGACTCTATCATCTGTGTTTTGGTCTCTTTCATTACCTTAATTAGCCAACACATTTTGGGTATCAGAGTCATTATTTGGGAGAATGGGAGAGTGAATTAAAAAGTGAAAGGGTAGCAAGAGGGGAAAGAAAAAGTGGTTCACGCGAACCTTTCAAATGACAGTAAATGACACTGCAACTTCAACCCAGCCCTTAATTCCTTTCTTCAAGGGTGAGCGCTACGAATTTTGGAGCATAAAAATGCACACTTTGTTTATGTCTCAAGAATTATGGGAGCTAGTTGAAAATGGGTATAATGACCCAGATGATGAGCAAAGGCTTCGACAAAACAAAAAGAAGGATGCAAGGGCTCTGTTCTTTCTTCAACAAGCTGTTTCAGGTGATATTTTCTCTTGTATTTCAACAGCAACAACCTCTAAGGAAGCGTGACAGACTCTCGAAATAGAATTTCAAGGCTCCTCGAAGGTAATTACAGTGAAACTTCAGTCCCCTCGTAGAACATTTGAAATACTTCAAATGGGTAACTCTGAATTTGTTCAAGCATATTTATCAAGAGCTTCTGTAATTGTCTCTCAAATGAGGGCATATGGTGAGAAAATTACTGATGAGACTATGGTTTTAAAATTATTGAGAAGTCTAACTCCTAAATTTGATCATGTGGTTGTTGCAGTAAAGGAGTCTAAAGATTTATCTACTTATTCTTTTGATGATTTAATGGGTTCTTTGCAAGCTCATAAGGACAGGTTAAATAAATCATCAATAAGAATTGAAGAAAAGACATTTCAAGAGAAATAAGAGTCCTCTCACGCCAACAGATGACAAAGCTTCACATAGAGGTGGTTCACGTAGTGGTTATTGTGGTCGAGGTCGCGATGGTAGTCGTGGACGAGGTGGAAGTTTTAGTGAACAATGACAGTTTAGAAATAATTCAATCAAATGCTACTATTGTGGAAAGTTGGGTCACAAAGAAGCTGATTGTTGGACCAAGCAAAAAAATGAAGGAAAGCATGCAAATGTTGCTGAAGAAGAAGATAGTATATTGTTCATGGCTTATTTGTTTGATAAAAATGTTGCTAATGCTGTTTGGTTCTTGGACAGTGGGTGTTCTAATCACATGTTAGGTTCAAAGCAATTGTTTAAGGAGCTTGATGAGAAAAAGAAATCAACAGTTCATTTGGGTGATGACAAGGTAGTTCAAGTGGAAGGAAAAGGTACAATTTCCATCAATACTAGCCACAGTAATACTAAAATTCTAAATGATGTGCAATTTGTTCCTAGTTTGGCTTATAATCTGCTAAGTGTTGGGCAACTGATGGCTAATGGTTATAGATTTTTGTTTGATGATAACTCATATAGAGTTGAAGATAGGAAAACTTGTCATACCATTGCTAATGTTCAAATGGCTCAAAACAAAAGGTTCCCACTAGATGCTTCTAATGTTAACACTGCTCTTATTGTTAGTAAAATTGGTGAATCTAAGTTGTGGCATTTACGTCATGGGCATTTAAATAAAAATGGATTGAAGTTGTTGAGTCAGGAAAATATGGTTAATGGGCTACCAAAGATTGAATCTTTTGAGTTTTGTGAAGGATGTGTTTTGGGCAAACAAAGTAAGAAATCATTTCCCCTAGGAAAATCATGGAGGGTTGATAGTTGTCTTGAATTGATACATGCGGATTTGTGTGGACCCATGCAAACTGAATCATTTGGTGGGAGTTGGTATTTTTTTATTATTGATTGATGATTGTAGTCGTATGAATTGGGTTTATTTCTTGAAATGCAAATCTGAAGCTCTTATTACTTTTAAGAAATTTAAAAGCTTGGTAGAAAATCAAATGGGCAGTCATATCAAATGTCTTCGGACTGACAGAGATGGTGAATTTAATTCTATTGAATTTAATATTTTTTCTAAAGAATGTGACATTCACAGGGAGCTCATTACACCATACATACCAGAACAAAATGACATTGTTGAGTGAAAGAACCGAACTGTTATGGAGATGGCCAGAAGCTTGCTCAAAGCCAAGAGTCTTTCGAGTTCTTTTTAGGCTGAAGCGGCTGCAACTGCTATGTATCTTTTGAATATTTCTCCAACAAGAGTTGTGATGAACAAAACACCGTATAAAGCTTGGAGAGGCAGAAAACCATGTGTAAGTACTTAAAATTTTTTGGTTGTATAGCCTATGCTTTAATTAATTCTCAATCTCGCCACAAACTTGAATAAAAATCTGAAAAATGCATTTTTGTTGGCTATAGTCCTCAATCTAAAGCATATAGGCTATATAATCCTTTAAGTGGCAAGATTATTATTAGTTAAAATGTGGTTTTTAATGAAGATGCAGAATGACATTAGAGAGATGCTTAAAAGACAGACCAAGCTCCAGTTTTAGAAAATGATGTTGTTGATTTTTCACCCTCAAATTTAGCAAGTAACAGCTCCTCAAGTCTAAACAAATCAAGTTCTTCCAGTCCAGTGAGCTCAAGCTCAAGTTCTTCCTTATCTACTGAATCTCCTCCAAGGAAAACCTGGTCCTTAAGAGAAATATATGAAACTTGTTGTTTTGCTTTGTGTGTTTCATATCCAATTTTCTATGAGGAAGCAACAACAATGAAAGAATGGAAAAATGGGATGAATGAAGAAATGATTGCAATCCAGAAAAATTATACCTAGGAATTGATGGATTTGCCTAAAGGAAAGAATGTTATTGGGCTCAAATGGGTGTTCAGAACAAAGTACCATGCTGATGGGAGTGTGCAAAAGCATAAAGCACGACTTGTAGCAAAGGGGTATGCCAAACAACGAGGTATCGACTTTGAAGAAACATTCTCACCTATTGCTCGCTTTGAAACTGTAAGATTATTGCTTGCTTTAGCTGCTCAATTGTCTATTCTTGTTTTTCAATTTGATGTGAAGTCTACCTTCTTAAATGGAGACTTGGAACAAGAAGTTTATATGTCTCAACCTGAAGGATTTGTTGTAAATGATCATGAGGATAAAGTTTTCAGATTGAGAAAAGCTCTTTACGGGCTTAAGCAAGCACCGCGAGCCTGGTACAGTAAGATTGATAGTTATTTTTGTGAGAATGGTTTTATTAGAAGTGAAAATGAGCCCACTTTATATTTGAAAAGAGAAGGCAAAGTTGATTTTCTTGTTGTTTGTGTTTATGTTGATGACATGATTTATTTTGGGTCCAATGAATGTCTTATTGCTGATTTCAAGTCTTCTATGATGAGGAGCTACGAAATGACAGATTTGGGATTGTTGCAATGTTTTTTTGGGCTTGAGGTGAAACAATATGCAGATGGAATTTTTGTTGGGCAATAAAAGTATGCAACTGATTTGCTCAAAAAGTTCAGCATGGTGAATTGCAATGTGGCTTCAACTCTAATGAATTTAAACGACAAATTACGAGCTGAAGATGGGACAAAGAAGGTTGATGCAACTTATTTTTAAAGGTTGATAGGTGGACTGAATTATCTGTCTCATACACGGTCTGACATAGCATTTTCTATTAGTGTTTTGTCTAGGTTTATGCACAGTCCAACAAAGCGTCACCTTGAAGCAACTAAAAGAGTCTTGCGATATGTTGTTGAAAATGTTGACTATGGAATTTGGTACACTATAGTATCAAATTTCATATTATTTAGCTATACTAACTGTGATTGGGCAGGCTACTTGGATGATAGAAGAAGTACATGTGGTCATAGCTTCAGCCTTGGTTCAGGTGCCATTTCATGGAGTTCAAAGAAGCAGGAAACTATTGTTTTATCATCTTCGAAAGCGAAATATATCGCTGCAACTTCTGTAGCATGTCAAGCAGTGTGGCTTAGGCGAGTTTTGATTGATTTGGGCCAAGAGCAAGTTGCAGCAACTAAGATTTATTGTGACAACAAAGGCACAATAGCAATGACAAAAAATTCAGCTTTTCACAACATAACAAAACACATTGAAACTCGACATCATTTCATTCAAAGGTTGGTAGCAAATGAAGAAATAGAGTTGGAGTTTTGTGGTACAAATGACCAAGTTGCTGACTTATTTACTAAGTCTCTGTCTCAGCTGAAACATGTTTATTTTCGACAGCAATTGGGCATATATAATTTTCAATCAAGGGGGCATGTTAAGATTTGATTCAAAATTGTGTTAGTGGGGCCTTAGTTAGTGGTCAAAGTTAGTTCCTAATTGCACGTTATTGTTACTAATAGTAAATCAAATCTTTATCATTTGTAGATATTTTAGGCTCATCATCTTTCATTAGTTTGTTATGTAATTGCCTATAAAAGAATTTGTTTCCTTTTTCGTTTGTGAATATAAAAAGCTCCACTTTATCATCTGTGTTTTGGTCTCTTTTATTACCTTAATTAGCCAACATTTAATACCTCACTCACGTTCATTGATGGCACCGAAGTAAAGATCTGTCTGAAGTA
>CATIWR010174440.1:0-21055 GCA_949677035.1 Omphalea diandra
TATATATATATATATATATATATATATATGTTTGTATGTATACATACATACATACATACATAAGAATGCTCATAATGTTCATTAAGACATCAACTTTGCCTTTAGTATTAAGCTGTAATGCATCATTTAAGCTTAATTTCCTTTTCAAATATGAATATTAAAATACTAATTATCATTTAGTAAATAATCAAACATCAAGAACTAAGAGGAACAACCTATACTCGTTAAGTACATCTAAAATTCCTTTTGAAGACATCATCATCTTCCATACCATATTAACACCAAACTTCATCTCTCTCATCACCACCAACCTTAAAAGCACCATAAACACACTTAACCATATAATAAATATAGAAAAAATATGGAAAATTATAATAGAAAAGAGGAAATCACCAACTTGCTTGAAAGATCGAAAAAGATGGATAAGCAAACTTAATTCTTCTAACTTAATTTGATAGCCATGAATAGAGGAAAGGTTTTGGGAAGATCTGAGTGAGTTTTCTACCAATAAAAACTGAAGAAATATGATGTTTAGTGATGAAAATAAAAGCAACAAGGTAGTGAGGTGGTTTAGAGGGTGTAAAATGACTAATTTGGGCATGCTAGCTTATTTAACCAAGTTTAGCACTTTTGGCTACCAATTTCAAGTTCGGTTGCCAAAAAGTTCTTCTAATTTTTCATGCATTTTTACTTAAATATTTTGAATTTTTTATTAATAATTAATTCCTAATGAAAATATGTAGCCAAAAATGCTTCATAAAAGTCTAGAAAAATGCATCTTGCAAAGTATACAACTTATGGAAGCAAGCATACAAATTATGAAAGCTTTGCTTCCAAATATTTTTTCCTTCCTCTAAGAAACTTAAAATATCAACTTTAGGCATTTAAAACTCATCTAAAACACATCATTATCATGTCATTTAATTATACATAGGCATATATTTAACAGACATAGGCAACGACATCAAGACAGGGCAACAATGCAATTAGCCAACTCTTTCTTTCTTCCATCAAGAAACATCAAGTACCAACTCTTAGCATCTAAAACCCATTTAAAACATATCATTATCATTTCATCTAAATTTACATTAGGCACACACGTAAGGTATATATTAAACAAACATAAGCAACAACATCAAATCAAGGAAGCTTTGCACCAAGGCTTGCACCAAAACAATGCAACCATACTCTAAACCTTGCATTATTCAACATAAAATTCGTTCTCAATATACCATTCAAAAATGCACTTTTTACATCCAGTTGAAATAATTTAAAATTCATATGATAAGCATATGCAATAAGTATCCTAATAGCCTTTAGTCTTACCATGGGGTAAAGGCCTTATTATAGTTTATGTCTTCCTCTTGTTCTATCCTTTGAAAGCCAATCTAGCTTTGTTCTTAATGATGGAATCTTGCTCATCTAACTTATTTCTATAAACCTATTTACATCCAACCACTGAATGATTTTTGGGTATAGAAAAATTCCTAAACTTTGTTTCTCTCAAATTGGTTAAGTTCCTCTTGTATGGAAGTCACCCAATACTCATCATTAAGGGCTTCATCTAAGGTCATTGGCTTAATTTAAGAAACAAAAGCAAAATTATTATCAATGGCCTTAAATTAAGATCTAGTACTCACACCATTTAAAGTCTCCCTTATTGTAAGCTTTTTTGTATGGTTATTGGGATACCTCTATTCTTTGGGTAGCTTTTGGGATTGATCCTCCTCTTGTTGACGTTGAGCTTTAACTTCTTATTGGTTATCCTCCTTCACTTCCTCTTCTTTTGGAATGCCATTTATCTCAAGCTTTTCAAATTTACATATAAATCATCAATAAAAGTACCTTTTCCAAAATTAAGCATACTAAATTCATCAAAAATAACATTCATGGATTCTTTAACTACCATGGATTTTTTTTATTAAAAACCTTATACGTTTTGCTAGAAGTGGAGCAACCTAAGAAAATGCCTTTATCTATTTTGGATGCAAATTTAGCAAGATTGTAGTGTTGAATTGTTGGACTCAATTATCCAAACCTAAGTAAACACTCTCTTTTGATCTTGACAATATAGATTGAAAGGTTCTAATATCAATTTTAAGTGTTGTTTTTACAGATATTAAGATAAATCTCATTAGGAGTTGAATAGAAGTGATTAGAAGTAAGAAACTCTAAGTATGAAAATCTACCTTCAAAATTAGCGACCATAAATTTCGAAGTGACTGCGAATTTTAAAAAAGTAGCTGTTGAGATTCAAAAGTCGAGATCGTGAATTTTAGTAGCTACTGGTAATTTCAGAAACATCTTTATATTAGACAGACGATTTCATAGTGACAATCGAGTTCGAAAAAGAAAATAGTGATCGCGAATTTTAAAATCTGTTAGAAAGATCCAATGGCTAATTTTTGGAAAGACCAATGGTTTCATGCTACGTGGACTAGTCGTTAGACACAATTCAAAAATATCGACCGCGAATTTCTTCTGACAAGCATTTAATGCAAGATATGTCTAGCACAACTTGGAGATTTGGACATAGTTTATTTGTAACGTATCTTTGGTAGTTATTACCTATAAATACACTACCAAATGGACTTAAATGCAAGAGGATAACCATTGATATATGTCAAAATTATTGCTAAGTTAATTCTTAACTTTAACTCTTTATTTCTTTGTACATAGTTTAGTGTGAGCTTTAAACACCTTGGGTTAGGTTTCAGAGTGAGCCCTTATTTAGAAAACTCTGGTTTAGGTTTGAAAGTAAGCCTTAGAAAACTCTTGTATAGATTTGAGTGTTAGCCTTAGAAAAACACTTGTAAGGTTTGGTGTGAGCCTAAAACACTAGGTTGAGTGTGATCCTTAGGAAAATACTTGTAAAGTTTTGTGTGAGCCTAAAAACTAAGTTAAGTGTGAGCTTGTAAAATACTAGTGATTGAGTGAAGCACCTAATTGGTGAATTGGGGAGTGGATGTAGGGTTGGTTAATACTTGAACCACTATAAAACTCTTGTATTCATTCTTCTCTTACCCTTTCTCTAATCTTTCATTTTTTAGAGCATTCTCTAAAATCAAAAGCCCAAATTTGCCACCAATTCAACCCCCCTTTCTTGGTGTACTAAGGCCAACATGAATATATTGCACTTGCACCCAAATACTTTAAGGTATGAGATCTTGGATTTTCTTCCATTCCATAACTCATAAGAGGTTTTATTTAAAATTAGTCCTTTGAAAACATGATTTGAAATATCACAAAAGTGTTATGGCTTCCACCCAAAATTATATGGAAAGTGCATACTCATTGAGCATCATTCTAGCCATCTCAACCAATATTTTATTTTTCCTCTCTATAATACCATTTTGTTATGGTGTTCCATAAGTTAAAAAATTATGTAAAATGCCATTTTCTAAACAACAATTCTCAAAGTTTTAATTTCCAAATTTGTTCCCATGATCATTTCTAGTACTTGAAATATAGTAACATTTTTCATTTTGAACCCTTTTAGCAAAACTTCTAAAAGCATCACTCTTATGAGTTAAGAAATTAACCTAAGTAAACCTAGAACTAACCTAAGTGAACTTAGAGTAATAAACTACAAGTACATATACATAATGCTTTCCATTGAAACTAGCAATCCCACTAGATCCAAACAAATCCATATGTATTAGTTGAAGAGGTCTAGAAGTACTTACAACATTCTTGGACTTAAATGTTGACTTGTGTTGTTTCCTCATTTGATAAAAACCATATGTCTTGTCCTTGGTGAATTCCATCTTAGGTATTCCATCTACTAGCTCATCCTTACAAAGGCTTTTGAGTAACTCCATGCTTGCATGTCCAAGTCTTCTATACCAAAGTCATCATAAATTTGTAATAGAGATAAGACATTTGAAGGTCTAGTTAGTCAAATTTTCTAAGTTAATTATGTAGGTGTTACATTTCCTTTGCCCTTTGAATACTATATTGTCATCTACTAAGGTAGTGACACGATATTCTTTAGAATCGAAGGTGATCTTTATTACCTTTATCATATAATTAGATTACACACAACAAATTATGTTTCAAAGCATCAATTAAAAGAACAGTATCAATTAAGGAATAACCATTCTTATTAATTGATACAATGCCAATTTTCTTACCCTTGGCATTATTTCCAAATATCACATTTCTTCTTTGTTTCTCCTTGATAGAGGTGAAGAGATATACATTTCCCATCATATGTTTTGAGCATCTGCTATCTATATGCCAAGTGTTCTCCTTTACATGAGATACCTAAACATACTTGGGTCCTAAGGAGTTAACTTTAGAAGGAACGTCAAATTTAAGATAAGCATTCCTAATATAATAAAATACATTTATATGCCAATACTTCATGCAATAGTAGCATTGAAGTATAAACTTATAAGTCTTCTTCTTTTTTGCCACTTATGTATGGGTAAGGGATTTCTTTACAACATTCTCAAATGCATGCATGTATTGACATATGTGAAGTTGTGTATGTGGGTGTTAGTGTGCATGTTGTCTTTGGTAGCTTTAGAGCCTTGAGAGGCCTTCCCATTTCCCTTTTGGAAGGGAGGTCTAGTATAAGTTCTACCCCTTTTGTTCATTACCTCTATACTTGAGGTTTATGGAGTAGAAGATTTAATAAAGGTAGGAAGAGAAGATATGGAAGTTGATGCACCATTGAAGCCAAGACCATGTCTCACAAGAGATGGTCTTTGAGATATAACTACTGTATGCAAAACTTCCTTCTCTTTGTGAAATTTTGAAATAGATTTCCTTAGTTCTTTAACCTGTACCTTTAATGAATCATTCTCTTTGCTTAGGGACTTAAAAGAAGAGGTTGTAAAGATGTTTCTTTTCATTAGATGTTCTCAAATTTAAAACAAAGCTATTGATCTTTAAATTACTTATCAAATTTTGATCATTTTCTTATAAAATTTTATTTTACAAACATATTTTTCACACTTTAAGGCCTTGGCTTCCATAAGCTTATCATCCACATCACCATCATCATTATCATTACAAGATAGGAAAGTGGAACATACCTCATTGGATGAGTCCTCTAAAACCATGAAGCAAAGATTTGCTACCTCACTTTCTTCTTCATCATCGGTTGAGCCCTCATCCCAATCGGCCTTGAAGCCTTTTCTTCTTCTTGTCTCACTTCTTCTTTTTTCTTATTGAGCTTGGGACAATTGGATTTATGTGGCCTTGCTTGCAACACTCATAGTAAGTCACCTCTCTCTTTTTTTCCTTGCTTGGGTTGGAGGTGGATGAGACTCTTGTAAAGGACTTCCTCTCTTTCTTCTTCTTCATCAATTCTTTGACCCTTTTAAAAAACATGATAATCTCATCGTTTTTTTCACTCCCATCTAAGTTACTTGAGCCTTCACCATTCTCTTGCTCTTTTGATGCTCTTTTGATGGCAAGAGTTTTCTTCATCTCCTTCTTTTCTTTCTTTTTTTTTTTTATTCCTCATCCTTCCTAAGAGCCAATTCATGAGTTAACAATTTACCAATAAGAATATCAATAGGAATCTTACCAATTTCATCATTAGCTTCCATAATATCAGTCACCCTTGCTCCATATTACTTCAAGGGAAAATCTTTGAAGATGTTGTGGTTGATATCGACCAATAGTATGTTTCTTCCAAACTTCTTCATGTTGCTGACTTTAGCAAGAAGCCTATTGGTCATATCGGTGATGCTTTCATCTTAAAAAGTTCATATTTTGTGACAAGCATTTGAAGTTTCCTAAACTTTACTTGCATAGTTCCTTGATGGTAGTTTTCTAAAGCCTTCTAAATACTACAAGCACTTAGACAATATTGCATACTACCACACTTTTCTTTTGATATAAAGCTTAGAAGAATTACCATAACTCTTTTGTTCTTCCTATTGGTTTTTCTATGAGTTTGTTTACCCATTTTTCCTTGGTATTAGCTCTTCAATACCATATGTAATTTTGGTGGGTGGCGTTCATTCTTTCTCAAACAACCACAATATCATTATCAAGATAAATCTTCATTCTATAATTTTAATGGGCATAGTCAGTTTGTTAGTAAAACTTACTAACAACTTCAAAATCCATCAACAAAATTATTGATAGATTTTGAATCCATCGATAATTTATTATCTAAATTAATAATTTTTATTCTTAATTACTTTTATATTATTTTATCATATTTCTAATTTTCAATATTAATATACTTTTTTTGTAAAAATCTATTTATAATATTTTTAAAAACTACATTTATAACATTAATAAAAACTTTATTTGTAATAGAATATTTCATATTGATAAATAATATCATGTTTTAATAATATAATCTATTATTCAATAATATAGCATGATATTTAATATTGAATAATATTATGATATTTAATATCTAATATTGAAAATATAATATTTTAATATTGTATATAAATTGCTTTTAAATTTACCTACAGATCTAATTTCGTAGGTAACACTACAAGAAAATCAAATTTAGCTGTCATAGAAAAGTAGTAGTTAAATTCTATTTGTAGTAACTAAGACTTTTAGCTACTATTTAACAACTATATTTATTGGTAGCTATTTTTCTAATATCTAAGCCAAATTTAGCAATTATGTAATAGTTAAACAACTACTACATATCTATTGTCGCTAATTACGATTAACTTTCAGTAATAGCTAAAAAAAAAAAGTAGTTAATTAAGGAGACTTCAAACAACAATTGGTTGGCTACTAAACATTTTAATCGCTAAGTAGCTACTATATAAAAATATAGTAGTTAAAGGAATGATTTGTGATTTATATTTTGACTACTAAGATGGTGTTAATCGCTAAGACTGTGACTCTATTAGCTACTAATATTGTTAGTCTTTAATATTTTTAGAAAATATTAAATTTAATTAAAATTAAATTATTTATGATGAATATTATTTATTATTCCGCTACTATTTTGATAGTTGCTAAGACAATAATGCTTTTTATTGAATATTATATTTAATTTAATTATTAACTTATTAATATTTCAATGCAAATATCAAAAAAAAAAAAAGTGAAACAAAATTAGAATATCCTATTATTAGAAGGAAAAAGTACATTGAAATCTCATATTTTAGAATGATATACTGATATTTTTAGTAATTATTTTTGTATTTTATTGTAATGTAAATTGCCAAAAAATTATGATTCAAGTACCTCTGAATTTAACTTTGTAGATAAATTTCATAATAATAAAATTGTTTTAATTTTATCAACAGATTATTTTCATCACAACTATTATTTTTTATCATTTTTTAAATATTTTTCTATGAAAATTTTAATAGATAATTTTTTTAGTTTTTTTAATCATTTTTGTGTTGCATGGTCTCACTTATTTTATTGATGGTTTAGAATTTTTTAACTAATTCTTCAAATGTATTTTTTATAATTATATATTTTAAATTGATAGGTATCCATAAGTAATTATTTATTGAAAAAAATTTATTAATAATTTTTATTGCTATTCATTGTTTTCTAGTGGTGTTAGTTTTAGTCTAGTGACGTTGGAAGGTGATTAGGAGATTAAACTATTGCATTGGAAAAAGATTAATCAAGTGTAGTTTTATAGTAGAAAGGATTATAAGATACGGGATCACCCCTATTGCGATGTGATATATCATTTGTCTAAATTAGGTAATCATCCCTATTGCGGCACATGTTCAATTTTTTGCCCCTTGTAATTTGAGCCTTTTGTACTTTTACTTCCTACATATTTATTTGTCAATATTGAGTTCATGTACTTTTAATTTTCTATAAAATTGACTCTTATTTGTCGGTGTTAACATGCATGAGGCTAAAACACTGTGAAATGCGAGTATGATTATCAAAATTAAATGTTAAGTAGGACAATTACTACCAAGTGTCATAGTATAAAGCTAAGTATGTAATATAACAAGGCTGAAATAGACTTTTGCTCATGAAATCTGCCATTGACTCTTGAAAAAAGCCTTTTCTTCAACAAAACCACGAAATCCGTAACCATTTGGAATCAAGTCTTCTGTTTTCATGGATAAAATTGAGAGGAAGGATGAGAATGAATCTATGGTTCTTGCAGATGAAAATCAATGCGTGTGTTTTGTGTGGTGAACTATTTGAAGATTATTATAATCGTGAGAGGAAGTAATGGCCATCGGACTTGATACCTTCTTCGAGGTAGAGTGAAAACGAGATAGTAATTACAAATGAGAATGTTGAGGGTCCAATTGCTCCTGTGAATAGCACATCAGAAAGTTCAGTTTATGACTTGCGATTGGCAAGTGGCATCAAAATGGCAAGGCGCTTTATCTTTTACAAAAAGTTTCTAAACTCTAACCTTTCTGATCTTGATGACATTTTATATCTGTATTTTGTTATGGGACTTAGACATTTCTTTCTTTCCATTTGTTGTATAACATTTGGGCTTATGCCACCTGAAATAACATTTAATGATAATATTTGTCGTTTACACCCATTAACAAATAGAGGCAATTTCATAAAAAAAAATTAAAAGTATAGAAACTCAATGTTGACAAATAAATGTGCAGGAGATAAATGTACAAAAAGTTCAAATTTCAGGGGGGTAAAAATAGGGCTGAGCATTCGGTCGGTTCGGTTCAAACCGAACCGAATTTATGAAAACCGAATAGACCGAATTTAGTTTAAATTCAAACCGAATCGAACCGAAAATTAAGATAAATTGAAGTAAACCGAACCAAACAAAATCGGTTTGGTTCGGTTCGGTTTTCGGTTTTGGGCTTAATGGGTTGTTGGGCTTTTTTTATCTTATATAAAATAATTTATTTTTAGTTTTTTAAACTCAAATTAAAAAAAATTAAAAAAAATCCCACAAATTCGGTTTATTCGGTCTATTCAGTTTTCTCAATTTTAAACCGAACCGAACCAAAAACCGAATTTTTTTATTTTTTTAAACCGAACCGAATTTACTTTAAAACCGAACTAAATAGACCAAATTCACTCGGTTCGGTTCGGTTTCGGTTCGGTTTTGCTCACCCCTAGTGGTGGTGGCCGCGGTGGTGCTAATTGACCACATAATAATACTGCTACTTATACAAGACTGAGTCTTATGAGTTAGGAAAGATAGGAACTTAATAAAAAAAAAAGAGAGAGAGGGGGGAGAAAAGACGCGTGGGTGGCGCTGACACAAAGAGGAGGGGGAAGAAGTAGGGTTATTAGGTGCACGAGCGCCGGAGAAGTTGGTGCTGCACCTCGCAGTTTGCAACTGAAACAAAGGCACCCTCTACGCAAACTCATACTCTCTCTCTCTCTTTTTTTTTTTTTTTTTCTTTCTAAAGATGCTTTCTGTCGGCTTCATCTTCCTTACCTCCACCTCTTTTCCTCTTCCCCACTCTCCATTGATCTCTTATGGTGGCCCCCCCACCAACTCTGTTTTTGTTTTTTACTCCCTCGTACACATCATGGATTCAGTAGCCTGTCTTGTTTTTTTTTTATTAATTCAAAATTTAAAATAATTTTGATATGATTAATTAAAAATTTACTATAAATTGATATACATCAATTAAAATTAAATTTCTCTCAAATAAAAAACACACTCTTCGTATTAATTTAATATATTTGTGATAGAAAATTATCTTAACATAATTTCAATGAACAAAACCCTAGTTCTTTCTTTTATTTTATTTTCTCTTGAAAATAATCTTTCTTTTTAGTATTTTTGAGTTGCTGCCTATATATTTTATTAGCAATAAGTTTATCTTTATTCATTTTTTCTCTATTTTCCCTAATAAAATTAGTCATGTTATCTTATTTTATAAAATTTTATTTTTTTAAGAGTTTAGTTTATTATTTTTTCTGAGAGTTTTTGTCTTTTTCTTTAGTTATGAGAGTTTTTATGTTTCTCTTCATAAGAGTTTTGGTAATTTAAAAACAATTATTTAGTAATATATAATAATATATTATTAGATATTTATCTGTTAAATATATTATAATAATATATTATATAAATTTCAATTTACATCGTATTATAATATCATATTTAAGCGAAATTTTCATAATTAATAAAAATATAAAATTATCGAAAAAATTCATAATGAAAATAAAATCATGATTTAAAAATTAAGCTAATTAATATGTCATTATTTGTGCTATTGAGAATCGATCTCATGTTAGTATTTTAGATCATAAAAATAATTTATTTTGCAAATATCATATGACTATTTGTAATAAAAATATCTTCATTATTTTTTTAAAAAAATAGAAAGACTTTAAAAATTAATCCCAGATAAATTACAAAAATATAAACTATCTTAGTCACTTAAAATTCTACAAATTTTTGAAATATAAATAATTAAAATTATTAAGTATTCACTTCCAAAATTTTATATCAGGTTTATATATGCGTAAAGTAATTTTATTTTACAAAACTTCATTTAATTCAAGATTAACATACTTATATATATATATATATATATATATATATATATATATATATATATATATAAACTAATTATTTTAAGGTTCAAGGAAAAATCTTTGCTACAAAGAAGATTGTAGATCAAAATCAATTAAAAATGTGAAAAATTGTATATCATTATCTAGATAAAATTATTGTTATGCTTATAACTACTCATATTCAAATACTACTTTATTTTTTTATATATATATAAAGTCACATGTTGATTAGGTATATATATTCAGTACAATAGAAAAATTTTCAAAATGTAAATTCAATTCAGCGATATTCTCTCTTTCAATTTTTCTTCTATCTTTTTTTCATCTTTTCCTTTTTGCAACAATTTTAGAATAATTATTAATCATTTAATGGCTAACCCCTTTTATTTTAATTATTTGTTCATATTTTTTAATCTAGTTTTTCTTAATAAGTTTTTTTTTTCCCTTCAAATCTATTGACTATTACTTTGAGATTTATTAGTTAATAGTTATAGAGTTATATTATCTTTCTTTTAATGAGTTTTTTTTGTTTGTTATTTAAATATATTGATTTTTTTGAATAGATACAATATTATTTATCATATCTACATTTTGTTACAGATTTTAGGTTATTTATTTCCCTTTTACACTAGATTCGTTATGATCATTTATCATTCTTTTTTATTTAGAAATTCTAATTAAATTTAATGTAAATTGTTTATTATTTGGATACTAGCATAAATATAAATGCAAATTTCTAATTAGAGCATATTAATATAGACAACGAAATCAAATACTAACTACAATTTATCATCAAGTGAAGTACGTTGACCATCAATTAACAAGTCTAAATGCTAACTCAATCTAAATATGTGAATATTGAATTTTATTTTATTTGAATTTTAATCAAACCATAAGATCATTATGATAAAGTCTTGTGCCTCTTATTTCTACTATTATTTCATTTAATGAAATCCTTTTATTTATAAAAGAAATTCAAACTCAATTATTCTCTTATTTTCTATTAATTAAAAAGAATCACAAATTAATTTTACTTAGAATCCATTTTCACATGGGAAAATTTTATAAATCATCAAGACATATTTATTGGGTGAAACCCTATGTTATATTTTTGTTATGCTCACAATAGGTAAACTTAATTTTTGTCTGATAGCATTGTTCTTAGTTTGGAAAGCGTCCTTGACAAGAAAAGAAAAGAAAAATGCAACTGATAATCATAAAAATTGATTCGATTCACATATATTTCATAAAATATGTCAATGCTTATCTAAAGAAAACCCAATCTTACGTTAGATTAGATTTATCATATAATATAAGCCAAACTTAAAACAATAAATCTTTGCTATCATAAATTTTCTTGTCAATTGGTTGATGATGTTGACTTCCTTCCTTATTCATTTTTTCACAAGATGATCATAAAAGATGACGTGGAGGGGGAGGGGGAAGGAACATCAATAGTCAAATGCCATTTTCATTGACTTTAATTTAAATACCAAAATTAGGGCAAGGCATGGATAATGAGATGCTATAATCAATAGTCTATTTTTTGTAATTCATTAAGAGGACATGTAGGACACTTGTGTTATGATGATAGAAAATGATACAACAACATCTTTATTAATTTCTAGCTTTAGTTCTTCACTTTAGAAGGGAATATATAAATACAGCATCAAAATCAACCTATATATTCTATATATAAATGTTCTTCTATTTCTAGTAGTAATTCGTTTTGTTTTTATTTCATGTATATATATATATAGTTTTATTTATAAGGGTAATAATTAATCTTGCATTCAACAGTATATGACACATCTCTTGTCCTTCTTGCTGGATCTACCCGGCCTTCACTTTCATGGAAACAAACAAATTAGGAAACAGAATCTATGTAATTGAACCTACAACACAATCATGTTCTTGCTTTGAAGTAGTCATCGGAGTACTCACCACCCTTTTTTAAGGGTTTTGATGTCTTATATCTATAATGATGGATGTAAGTGGGTGGGTCTACACTAAAATCTTCAAACAATAATCAGAGAAACAACAAATTAGCATCCAAATGTAGCTGCTCTTATATTGTGTAAAAGGACTTAATTAAACCCATAAGCTTTATACAAAAATTCTCACATTTATAATAGTAACAGTAACTTCCTTTTGAAACCCAAAATTCTCATTTTATAATGTTATTTATTCCTTTATAGCATTTAGATTTGAACTATTTACATTTTTTTGTTACAATAATTGATGTTTATATTATGGAATAAGCACCGATAATTAAATCATTAATTAATGGAAAAATTTTGTATATATTCGGAAGCGTATACAATCATCTATTTTTGGTGTGACATATTGACCTAATGTGGGTACAACAATAATTAATGAAGCTCAATTGCTGTATTGAAGAATATTATTGCTAGATTTCAGAATTGATGTAATAAATTGAATTGGACTTCGTTAGGGAAAGAATTGGTAGACGAGTATACATATATTGTGCTGACTTTTTAAATTGATCGATAACCAAATCAATGTACATATATTTAGGTATGGATAACAAATTTTTAACCGGATAATAACAAAGGGAATAGAAGGTTTGATAAATGATTAAAAAAACTTATTTATATTGATCACATACATTTAAATAGTAAAAAATTAAATTGATATTAAATAAAAGTGTAAGTATTTTAACATTTTCAAAAATATATATATCACTATAAGTGATTATTCTATAAATGTATTACATGAATGTATAAAATAATTATATTAAGAATAAGTAAGTTTTTCTTGCAAAGTTTTTCCATACATCAATTGGCTGGAACTTGGAGGTTACAACTACTATTACACGAAGACTTGGTTTGTCTGCTTCCATGGCTTAATTAACTAAAGTTGATCCAACACATATGTTAACTTTGTTTCGTGAATTACGATAAGCATGCACTTATTCCCAGCTACTTATTGCATATATGCTAATTGGATATATACGAATATAATTCAAATTAGAAATGTTCACAAACTTTAAATGCAAAAGGATAAAATTCATCTTCTTTAGGTTTCGTATCAAATAAATTACGCAAGAAAAGAAAAAATAATTAATAAAATTGTTTCATTTTAATAATAATTTTTTATTTTAAATATATTTTAAATTGATAGAATATAATTAAATTCTATTATTTAATATGAATATATAATTTATCAAAATTATTTTATTTTTTAAATATTTTTATTTATTTAAAGTAAATATAGTGTCAATTTAAATTATAGAATTATTAGATTAATTTTATTTAAATTTTTAATTGAAATGAATTCTCTTAAAATCTATAACTTTGATTTAATTTGATTTTATTAAATTATTTTTAAGTGAAAATTTAATCTTTTCAATATATATTTTTTAAGAATGATTAAATTTTAAATTAATTAAATTAAATTATTTCAAAATCTAAATTTTTAATATGTAATATATGTTTCATACCAGACAATGAGACTAAGTTTCCATGTGTAATTTAATCCAACCTAAAAGGAGGCATAGAAATCAGAACAAAACCAAGTCACTTCAACAACACAAAGTATGTTTATATTGGTCTGTTCTATTTGCAGGATTAGGTGAGGGTTGCAGCAAGCATTTAATCCTCAGTATCGTTGACAGAATTATACATTCATTAATGCCAATACTTTCTACTTCACACTTCACAGGAATAGATATGCTTTGTCCTTTGTCAATACAACTTGGTTTGCATCAATGATTTGGAAATCTAACCTATAAAAATATTTTAAAAATAAACAATATAATATGATAAAAAATTAAAAAATAGTATTTTAAATATTAAAACATCTATAAAGAAAATAATGTTTTTAGAAATTTTAAATTTTTCATAAAATGTTTTAAGTTGGGCACATTTTCTCTAATTCAGTTGAACTTTTTCTTTGTAATTAGATTTAATTGGTTTTAACTAATTTTTTAATTATCAATTTTAACTTTTAACTAAAGTAAACCACCGATTAATTTTAATAATCAAACTAATTGATGAAATTCAATATACGCCTCAAAGTCATCCTAGTTAAAGAACATCGATCTCACAGAACTTTATGAGTTAATGACCACAATGATGGACAAAAGCCCTAATTACATAATGAATAAAATTTCAAATCTTGAGCAAAAACTAAAAAACTGCTTTTATAATATGTTTATTTATAGAGCTAATAAGCTCCAATCCTATCTAAGTAGAAACTCTTATTCACTTAGAAACAACTCTTAAATAATACTTATACACAACATAAAAAAATAATTTTTATATATTAAAAAATATTTCTCTTAAATAAAATAAAAAATCTCATTATCCAAATAACTCCTTTACAGATTTAATAATTAAATAATTTAATATTCAAGTGGACATCTCATATAATCTACAAAATTAAGACTATGATTAATTTCTATATCTCTCTTTTAGATTGCCAATTGAAAAAAAAAAAAAAAAAGAAAAAGAAAAACCTCTACAAACTACAGACAAACGTAGTGTACATGCATGAGGTTCATTTGAGAAGGGTTAGATAGGTGAGGTCTTCAAGAAAGGCAGGCTCTTACCTTGAGGAAGAAGTTGTGGGAAATGATAAGGAAAGAGAGATGAATGCTTAGAAACTAACACAGCTTTTTTTTGTTTTTTTAATTCTAGTGGCTCAATCACAAATATTTTAAGCAATGTATTCCTTAATCAAAGTCCATATCATTAAATAAATCAAAAACCATTACCTATCCTCTTATTAAACAATCATATCTTAAACAAGTTTAAACAAATCAAACCCATGTGAATGGCACCTATTGCCTCGAATCTCCAATAGTTGTTGCGCGTTTCAGCTTTCTCATCAAAAGTCCTCTCTCTCTTTCTTTCAACTTCAAAACCCTAGCTATTGCTACTTGTCGTTTGTTCCCATTTGCTTAATCTCCAGGAAGGACCACTAACCTTTCACATGTTGGCTTAATTAATTAATCTTAGGCCATACACTAATTAATAATAATTGATTAGGACTTGCACTGCATTAGATACTAAGCTAAAGGAAACGACAAAATGAGGCACCCACGTGATCGATGGTCAACTGGCCATCTATCTGGAATCTTGTTTAATTGTTGGTCATTGCTTCCCACCCTGCTTGAATCTTGATCCAATGTTAACGTAATGCACAAACTTCCTGTTCACACTGATTCTACTTTCTTTCCTGAGATTTGTATACAAATTTGACCTAATTGATGATCAAATTTGCTAGGAAATCATGGGATTAGTTTGAAGTTAGCTTAGCCAGTAGCTTTTTGTGTGTATGCTCCTGAAGGAGCAGTTGTTTTTTAGTATTATTTTGAGTTCAACAGTGTTGCCTAATTGGGTCAGTGCTAATAAGTCACATATCGTTTGGTCTTTCATTAATACATAATCCTGATATCAATAACTACCTTATTTCCCCCCTCAATATATAGTATTTATTCAACACATAGGAATAGAATAGGATAATAAATTTAATTGTATGCATCCCAACAATAATGGATGCCTAAACAGGATATTGTTGTCTAAAAGTGAAACTTGCAACATTAGGGGAGGGAAGCCTAGAATTCAGTCCAAAGCCATCCATTAGAAGTGTTAGTTGTCTGTTTAAATGTACTAATTATAAAGCAGCATTCATTAAGTATGTAAATATGTTGCATGATTTGCTTACAAGCAACTTGGTAATTGAGCTTCTTAATTACTAATTAATCGAATTAATAAAATAAATTTGTCCAAAAGTTTCAATGCTAAAGTATGCTTAACTAATACTATAAATTTGTACCCAAATTGAAATTAAAATTAGAAACTTATGCATCATTGCATCGGCAAGACTATATATATATATATATAGCGAGAGAGAGAGAGAGAGAGAGAACTGTTAACTTTGAGACAATATAGATATATATAGTTTCTTGGCTATTAAATTGGTGAAATGTTAGTTTATCCTTATGACAAAGCTAAAGTGCTTTTATTTTTTAAATTTGTGAGAGCATATATTAACGAATACACAACCCTAAAAGATAATCATGATAATTAACAAAGAACCTAATATTTTAACTAGACAGCAATCAACTGGAAAAACATAAAAGTAATCTATTATCTATATAAAAATAGTTAGATTAGTGGATAATGCATATATATATATATATATATATATATATATATATATATATATATATATATATATATATATATTTCTTTTTTAATATTTTATATTTTTTATGTTGAAAATTTTTTATCTATAAGCAAATCTACCTCTATTTCTCATATATGTAATCTAAAAGCGAAATAATATTGTTTTACTTTAAAAAAAATGGATGAATAAATGGAAATTCTCCTCGTTTTCTGCTCTAATTTTTTATACGAATGAGGTCGGTTTAAATTTTTACCCGTATGCTTTAACCACAAGTCTCAAATCGTTCAAGAGTCAAGTAATAAAGTTCGATATTCAAATCTCAATTAGACCTCTAGAAAATTTATTTTTAGAAACATAAGTTATAAGAGATTTAAAGTTGTGTTAATTCAAACTCTAAATTAAGTAACCCAATTTGAGATTAGAATCAGCATATTTGTGAAATTATCAAGTCTTCATGATGCAAATAACCAAGGCAAGTTAGCAAAAGGATCCACTTCAACTTCAAGGCCCAATCATAAGGAGAGGCTAAAGAAGTTTAATGAGACAATTGGAGTATTCATGCAATAAGAAGTTACATTTGGATTACCCCAAGAAGAGCAAAGAATGCATAAATTCCAATTAAAAGTTGTTGAGAGCTTAAACTCTTCAAATGGAGCACTTAACTTAATACAATGGAGCCCAACTTGTGGAGAGCATCCAAGCATAACCCAAAAAGAAGCCTAAGGCATGTGAAAGGAAGCCCAAGTCGTGTGAGCAAGGAAATAAGGCCCAAATTCAAAGATTCTTGCAAGAATTCCTTAGTTGGCAATGTTTCCTAATGCCATTAGAATTTTCTCATTAGGCTAAATCCTTTTTCCTTTTATATTTAGGAAAATTTGTTCTTTAGTTAGGAAAGTATCTTGGTCTGATCTTATTGACCAATCATAATGTTTCTTTAGTTTTCCTATTTAGTTTAGGATTGTCTTTTCCTTATTACATTATGAACTAATGAATTTTGTTAGGGAATGTAAACTAAATCTTAATTGATTTTGGATTAAGTATTATAAGGCTATAAATAACCTTCATATTCTATCAAGAGAGCATTCAATCAATCAATATTATCATTATTGTTAGCAATTTTGCTTATGAGACTAAATTCTCTTCTTGAGTTCTTGAGTGGACTTGGCGAGATTGTTGAGTGAAGGATTAATAATTTCACAAACTTGTTAATTCTTATCTTAAATTGGTTTGGTTGATTTAGGGTTTGAGTTAACATAACTTTGAATCTTTATAACTTAGGTTCTTAGAAATAAGTTTTCTAGAGGTCTAGTTGGGATTTGAAGATCAAAACTTCAATACTTGATTTGATACATTTTGGGCAACTATTCTTTAACATATTGGTAAGGCTTCAATTCAAGTAAATTATCTCCAAAATTTGTTGCTCTTTGAGTTTTTTTATTATTTTTGCATCAATTTGGATCATATCTCCTTCATAGGGCTCTAATTCTATTTGTTCTTATTTTATCATATTTAGTTTTGTTTTCTTTACTTTTCTTCCATCAAATTAGTTTATTTTATCATATTTAATCACTCTTTTGTGTTTAATTCCAATTCTGGACCATTAGCACTAAGAAAATCACAAAAAGATTATATATTGAAAAATTAGCTAGTTTCCTATCTTCATTCTGTTTCCTTGTGTTTCACGCATCCCAATTCATTTTTCTTTGTGTCCTAAGCATTCTTTGTGTTTATTTGTGTGTTTAAGGCCAAACCAAACTCATTCAAATTGAAAGAAAAATGCAAATTATGATTAGCACTCAATTCCTCCAATTCGACTTTCATTAGTTTCTTTACATTGTTAAGTTGTTCTTTGTGTTTCTTTGACTCCAAATTCTATTTTAGCTTAAAAAAAAGAAAAAAACATCAGAGAAAAAGAAAGAAAGAAAAGAAGTTAAAGACCACATTGAACTTGTTTACAAACTAAGTAGCCAATTTTGAAGTTCTCATTGGTATTTGGCCTAGGCTATAAAGGCCCATTAATTTCAAGTTCAATTTCAATCTTGACACTTCAAAATTCATTTTTAATATTAAAAATTTGACTAGGCCTTTAAAGATTTGTTTCTTAGATCAATTGTGTTGATTCTGAATCCTTTATTTGCTAAGTCTTTCTAATGTTAGTTAGTTTGTTTGTGTTTGGGTTAGGCTTGAATTCAACATAAAGTAACTTCAGTCCTTAAAGAAAAGAATCCAAGAGAGGTAAAAGGCAAGAGTGGTAAGCTTAAAAGAGGGTAAAAGCCTGTTTTGAGTTAAACACAAGTGTAAGTGTTATCTTTTAAGTATAAACACATGAGAGAGTGTTTGGTGAGGTTTTATTTTATTATTTACTAACCATGGTAGATCCTAAAGAAGAACAAGATTGGAAGTTGTTCATGAAAGCTTTATAAGCTCATAGGGCCTAAATTGAGAAGCAATTCCAAGCAATGCATAAGAAGATTGAAAGCTTATAAATCGCTTCAAATTCCACAATCACCCGTACTAATTATAAGCAACCAAGGCATGAGAGAATTGTTCAAGATGATGAAGAGGGTGATTTCATGGAAGGCTACTCAAAAAGATCTAATAAGTAAGATGACAATCTAAATAACATCAAGATGAAGATTATTATCTTTAATGGTTCTAATGATCCCGAAGCCTATCTATCCTAGGAAAATAAGGTAGATTTTATTTTTGATTTTCATAATTATAGTGAGAATAAAAAGGTTAAATTAGTTGTTATTGAATTTGTGGGATATGTTCTTATCTGGTAGGATCAAATTAGAGGTATTAGAAAAAGATGTGGGGATCCACCAATTTGTATTTGGATAGATATGAAGAGGGCTATGAGAAATAGATTTGTTCCTAGTTATTACCTTAAAGATATAAACAAAAAGTTGCAAGGACTTGTACATGGTAATAGGAGTGTGGAAGAGTATTATTAAGATCTTGAAATCACCCTGGTGAGGGCAGAACTTGAAGAGTCTATGGAGCAAACTTTGGCACAATTTCTTGCTGGTCTCAATAGAGAAATTGCCAATGAAGTTAAGCTAAAACAATATGACATTTTGGAGGAGTTATATCACCTTGCAATTATGGTGGAAAGACAATATAAAAGTAAAAATTCTAAGTGAAATTTCAATTAAGTTTCTTGGACTAACAAGTTTAAAAGTGGTGATGTAACAACCATTTTCATTTACAAAACTCATTGCATTCAGGTCCAAAATATATATGCATAAAGGTTTTATCCACCCTTCACACACAATCCAACATGTATTTTCATGTAGATATATGTTGACTAATGTCATGACACGAGGAGAAAGAGAGTTGAAATTCAGCCGACGACTTGTGGTCCATGTATCTCAATGCAAAACTCTAAGCACCACAGTATCCAATCCATATTCTTCAATATCTGAAAAATATTTGCAATTTGGTGAGTCACAACTCAGTGAATAAAAAAAATAATCAAATTCTCATGGCATAACCCATAATCAAATATCATCAAGATACATTGCAAGTATAGCAGTTGACTATGCAAGTGCAAATGTAATAGCTTTGTTTTTGTTGTGACCGTGCAAGGCAAACACTGCTCCCGGGATATTCATGTGATTCATGTAACATATGATTTGGGACCTATTGGTCCATTTTCCACATGATTTGCAAGTGTTTTGGTAAGCCAGTCACAATGCCTTTTTAGTTCCATGTGCAAGTGCTTATTCACAAGTGTTATACCAAGTAATCATCAAGAGTATATGATTCTCACTTGACTTGTATTCATATGTAAAATGTAATAATTCAATCACATATACATGTAATAGAACATAATCATATTATAAAATTATCATACACACACATTGAATCCAATTATGGTTTTTACTCACCTTTTAATGTGACCAACCTTTATGATAGGTTGGGTTCTCTCTCTAGGAATTCCTTAAAGTGTTAAGATCCTAGAATTTGAAACATACATGGTTACAAGCATATCAAAATGATTATGAATGCTTGATATGCAATTATGGCATGATCCATGCAAGTGGATATAGGGCAGCCTGAGCTCGCTACACTCTCACAACAATAACTCTAGATATACTTATCCAAATTACTTGATTCTCTTTTTCAAACAAACTAGACACATAAAAACATAACATATTCAAATTTCAAGCCAATATCAGCCACACACAAAATGTGATGAATTTCTAAATTTTGCCCTGTTGTAATGTCCTCTCATTCTAAGTAGGTCTTACTCTTTTAGGTGTATCTCAAACTGTACAAATCTAATTGCAATAATAATCTACCATCAGTTACAAAACATATAAAGGAACATTTTTCATGTTTTACTCATTGTCTAATTCAGTTTATAAGGTCACCAAAACAAAGGACCAATCTCAGGATGAGCAAGTTTGTAACATGTTGCCAACCAGTCATGATGAAGGGACAACATCTCAACAACCAT
>CATIWR010174479.1:0-36494 GCA_949677035.1 Omphalea diandra
TCTACCATGGTCGGTTCATCTATGTTTTTAATTTATATATATATATATATATATATATATATATATATATATATATATATATATATATTAATTTCAATCTTAAAATTAATTTTACGCAATTATTTATCATTTATCAAATAATAATATATAATATAGTTATGTGTCATTGTTTTATATTATATTATAGAAAACAATCATATTAAAAAATTTCTCAATAAAAAATTAGAAAAATTAATTGTCATATAAAAACCTTCTAAATAAAAATTAGAAAAAATTAAAAAGAAATATTCTAAACAGAAAGCTAACATCATATAAAAAAGAATTCTACATAGGAAATTAAGAAAACTTAAAAAGAACAAAAATTCTAAACACAGAGCTAAGATCTAAATTAATTCTATTGATTGTTCAAAATTCTGAGTATATATGAGTTAGCGACAACATAATAAATTATTAGAAATTATTTTATTCAAGTTTAATTATTTTAAAATTATATCACATAAAATTAAAAGTATGAATTAATAAATATACATTTATTACAACTACTTACATGTGTATATATGATTTGTCAATTATTTTATTTTTTATTATGAAATGCTTAATATTATTTTTTGATTGAATGTCAATTATTTCATTCAAACTTAGTAAATTTTCTCTTAAAATTATATTACATAAAATTGAAAGTATGAATTAATAAATAATCTTTTATTACAACATAATTATACATTTTGAGAATTTATTTTATTATTTTGTTTGCTTAATAATAACTTTCTATAAATAAAAATAGCCATTTAACTAATTATTTAATAAAAATAAAATTTAAATTTATTATTATAATCAATGCACGTACTAATATCTTTTTATTTAGACATTTTATATTTTTTCAAATTTAAACTGACTCTCTTAAAGTAAAAAAAAAAAAACAATGCGTATATTTATGTTAAAAGTGAGAAAAAACATATAAAATTTAAATCTCATATTATATTAAAAGCGAGAAAACAACTTATAAAATTTAAATCTCATATTATATATAATACAAGACATTTTAAAAAAACATCACTATAATTTTATATTAAGTTTTATTCTACTAGTCTAAGAAGGATTCCTAATATTATATTAATTGTATTTAAGTGTAGATCTTTCTCTCCTAGTGGATTGATCAACTTTTATTTGTTAAAAAGTTGAATAAGCTACACTATCATGCAGTTCAATATCGGTAGACATTATGCATAAATTAAGATTTATCTTCGTAAAATTCAGTTCCATTTTTCAGTAGCAGGCAAAGAAACAGAATTGGGAGACAGTAGTAGGGGCAGGTGGTGACTCGTAAGTGGTGATCAAAAAGGCTGAAACAACATTTTGGCATTGTCTTGAATTAATCTTGATTGTCATTTTGGGTAGGGCCACTGCCAATTTCCTTATCAAGTATCAGTGGATCGCTCACTCGCTGTAACTGCAATAACAACGAGGAAAGCCAAGAAGAAAAAGAATGCCGACGAAGGAGCAACTATTGAGGGAGCATCAATATTTAGAGGGGAAGGAGGTCTCTCGCTCCGATTTTCCTCCTAATTTTGTGTTTGGAGTTGCTACAGCTTCCTATCAGGTACCCTCTTCCATTTCCATTCTTGTCTACACAATTTTCTGATATGGGTTCTCCCACTGTCTCTTTTACTGCATTTTTACTTCTCCTGCAAGCTCAAAGATTCTGAATCTCATTTTGCTTATTTAATTTTAGCAGATACTTTTTGGTCTTTCATTTAAAGGGTTTTCGTTCTATTTTTATTTTTTTGAAATGATTTCATTTATATCAGTCCTTTGGCCTCCTTCCTCGTATACCTTATGAAATCCCACCTGCTTTATCTTGGGTTCTTTTCTTGGAATCTAACTAACGTTTTGGGCTAACTTGAACTAGTTCTAAGAGGGGGTTTCAGAATTTCCATTTTTGTTCACATTATTGCAAATTGTCTTTTATCTGTTGCATTGATCTTTGTTTATCTTCAATAAATGTGATGCTTCTATCTTATATCAGCTTTCGTTGACATAATCAATTTTCAAAATCTTCTCCTTTCTCTCTTTATATATCTACAAAGGAATTCTCCAATCCTTTTTATGTTGACCCTTGGCATTGATCCCAAGCGGATCTGGCATGATCTATGGCATTGGATCTCTCAAAATCTTGCCTGTCTGACAAGAATATTCCATAGAACAACATCAATGAGTATTTAACTACTCCTGTGGAATACCTTGTAAAACAAACGACTTATAACACAAAAGGTATAATTCATTAGATTCTCTTCGACAATAATCCAGCAGAGTAGCCGTCCTGGTTGTTCTTTTAGCTTGTATGGATTATGGAAAACATGCTTAATACTTTAAAAGAACTCCTTGTTGCTTATTTTCAGGTTGAAGGTGGCTGCAAGGAAGGTAATAGAGGTCCTAGTATATGGGATGCTTTTTCACATATCAAAGGTACCGCCTTTTAACTATATAATTGAATGAATTCATCATTTAGTCGTGCAGAAGGTTATTGCATTCCTGGTTTTATTATTCTCCAATTATATTTTTAACTTGGCTGTGAAATTTGTTCGATTTGTCATTCCGGTTTATTAGGAAATATTGTTGATGGAAGCAATGGTGATGTGTCAGCGGATCATTATCATCGATACAAGGTTAGCTTCAATGAGATTAGCAATGAGCTCATCAAGTTTCCATTTTGTACTTTAAACTTAATTTTTTCCTTTATGCATATTAATGTTATATGTAATCATCCACATTCACGATAGAAAAAATAATAATAACAGTATCATGTTGGAAGTTACATGTTGTTTGGTTTTTCATGTGGCTACTTTGCTTTTGTGATAGCAACAGGTTCAAGATGCATGTTTTTTATATGCTTAGTTTGCATGTTCGATTCTGCTTGGTTTTTGAATTTGGAATTTTACTTTTCTTTTTCTTTATTACTTCTTCAACTTATGTCCTTTTTTTTATCATCTTTTTAAACTCATGATTGATATACAGGAAGATATTGAATTTATTGCTAAGTTTGGTTTCAATGCTTATCGATTTTCCCTATCGTGGTCTCGCATCTTCCCTGGTATGTTTTTGTTCTTTGAATTTAATATGTATTGATCTATGCTGGTTCTTTTCAGCTAGTGGCACTTAATGCAAATAATTGCCATTGTGATTTCATTTCTTGTCCGTTTAACAAATTGATCATGGTTAAACATTAAAAAATAAACTTCACCTCTGGCGAAACTTAAGCATGATGTGTGAAGTGGCTTCCCTGCCTCTTTTCAGCTGGTGAATTTTGTAAAGGCGATGACTTATTAACTTATCAGAGTATCAACTGATGTTTTTAGATGGACATAATGTTTTTGAGATCTACATAATGCTTAAGAGTTGATGGGGAGTGTAATATTGAAAGATTATTTAATTTTTAGTTTTCATGGTACTCCAGCTTCATTTTCTCTTTATTTTATTAAACTTATCTAGCTTATATTTATTTGTCGATGCATGCAGTTTTGCCATTTTAGTTTACCTCCTGTCCTTTCGGTTGTCTTTCTTTTCACTTGGCAATGACCATCACTTCTTGTATCTCTCCATGTGCATTTTTTTTGTATCTTTTGTTTTGCTTTTCTTTTATTGATATATTTTATTTATGTTCTGGCAGATGGCTTAGGAACCAAAGTCAATGACGAAGGGATTGCATTCTATAACAACATCATTAATGCTCTTCTGGAAAAGGGTATGAAGTTAGTAGTTCTTGATTTCTTTGTGTAGGCAGCAATAATTCATATCTAACCACTTTATGTAGGTATTGAGCCATATGTAACTCTGTACCATTGGGATCTTCCCTTACATCTTCAAGAATCAATGGGAGGGTGGTTAAATAAGGAAATTTTGTAAGTACTGATGTGAGTGCAAATATTTTGATATAAGGCTGCAAGCAGAAATATATTTATCAATTATGGCAACTTAGGATTTATGAAGTGACTCTTACATATATATTTTGAGCAAATTTAATGTGATATATGCTGCTGTTGTAGGATTAAATAGTATCAAATTCTGAGCAAATTCATATGGATTATGCATTAATGATTTTTGTGTGTACTTTTCTTGGAAACATCCAGAAAATACTTTGCAATCTATGCAGAAACTTGCTTTGCAAGTTTTGGTGATAGAGTTAAGAATTGGATTACAGTGAATGAGCCCCTTCAAACAGCAGTAAATGGACATGGTACTGGAATATTTGCTCCTGGAAGACGTGAACAGCCAGCAACAGAACCATATTTGGCTGCACACTACCAGATTTTGGCACATGCAACTGCAGTTTCCATATACCATAGCAAGTACAAGGTATGCTGTTTTAACTTTTGTGTATCTTGAACCTTTTTTTTTAGGATATACAGTGTATATTGCAATAAATTTTATAGCCACATGACTCATATTATATTATTATAAAATCCAGAAGCACAATATCCAACTTTTCTTTGATAGTTTTTATCACCCTTTTTGGTCAGTCATTTGTCAAATTCATAGAATTATCTTTAGTTCTCATTTGCATGATTTATACATTTCCCCCAATTTAAGAGTTCATTTTCCCCTCTATATAAAAGAAAAATGTTTGTCTGCTAAAAAGTTAATTGTTGAAGCTGTTTAATCCTCTATAGTAAAAGACATCCAGCAGTAGGCTCCTATGGACCTTTCTAAATTTCATGGACCAACATTCAGAGTGACAATAGTGCCTTAGCAGTTTACAGGATGAACTATTTTTGATGGGAAATAATCAATTGGGATCATGCTAATCACTTTTGAGTTATTTGGGTCATCGAAAGGATAATAACCTGTCCTTGTCTTATCCTTTTTCAGGACAACCAAGGAGGACAAATAGGTATTGTGGTAGACTGTGAATGGGCAGAACCCAATACAGATAAAATTGAAGATAAAACTGCTGCTTTAAGGCGTCTTGACTTCCATTTGGGATGGTAGTTCTCCTTCCACCTTTTGGGAATGCCAGCATGTTATGCTATCTGGCTACTGAACTCATGATATTACAATTATTAATTCTTATTCATGCATATTCAGTTTTCATGTGCGTTTGTGTTTAAGTTCTAGAGGGGTTGTGAGGAGGGGTTGCCTTTGGCTTTGGTGAGTTAAGGGAGGTAAAGATGAGGAGCTGTCAAATAATTCTTTAACCTCCTTGTTTTGCAATTTGTTAATTTAAATGCGAAATGAGTGGCACTTTTTAGGCTCTTTATGGTGTTAGGCCACACTCATGTTAGGGCACCGGTCTCAAAAGTTCAGTCTATTGGGTGGAGAGCCATACCATTAACCTAGTAGGTGCGAAAATTATTTTATTTAACTCACACGAACACCTCCCATAAGAATGGCATTTTCTGATGGTGTTATATTTGAACACAAAGGCAGGAAGTATACAACTTATTCATCTTTAGTACTGGTCATCTATTTCTCTTTCCAATACAGGTTCTTGCATCCAATTTTTTTTGGAGATTATCCTGAAGTTATGCGTGAAGCTGTTGGAGATCGGCTCCCAAAATTCTCAGAAGAAGATAAGGCATTGCTTAAGAATACAGGCGACTTTGTAGGTCTAAATCACTATACTTCAAGATTCATTACTCCTGTTACTGAAAACAAGGATAGCCTTGAAGGAAACAAGTACTATGAAGACCAAGCAGTGGAGAGACTTGGTAATATAATGTGGCTGTAGCTTATTTTCTTCCTCACCTCTTTTTTTTTTTTTTTTATTTTTTATTTTTTTCTCATCTATTTTTACCACCAGCTGAATGGGAAGGGGGTGAACCAATTGGTGAGAAGGTACGATCAAAATTTATTTCATTTCTGCATAGATATGGTACATGTTGCTTCCTATCTGATGAATTTATTTTGCATCACAGGCAGCATCAGAATGGTTTTATATTTGTCCTTGGGGGCTCCGGAATCTTCTCAATTACATATCCCAGAGATACAACAATACCCCAATTTATGTTACTGAGAATGGTATGTGAGTGAACACTTTAACCTTCAATTAGATTTTGTAGCTTCTATGTAATTTTAAGAATTTTAACATATGTTGAGATTAAGCATGGTTTGGTAGACTGGAATCTTCTAAATTCACTTCTTAGAGAGATAAAAATATTTTGTTGGCATAGAAGTTGTGGTGTAAGATTGCAGCTCATTATCGGAGAAATTATTTGTTTTTTAAAATATCTGCTATCCTTGAGATGGTAAAAGTTTCCAACTGTACTGTAAGCGTGTTTGTTTTCTTTAAATACTCGTTGCACACTATATGACAGGTATGGATGATGAAGACTCTGATGCCCCCCTACATGTAATGCTGGATGACAAAAAGAGAATTCATTATTATAAAAAATACCTTGCTGCAGTTGCTCAGGCAATCAAGTGAGTTACTTTTCTACTATTATCATGCCATGGATATATACATGAAAAGATACTGTGCTATATCTTTATGGTCCTCTCCTATGTTATTTGCAGTTATTGGAGAAGACCAATTTCTAATGTCTGGTTATGTTAACATTAGTGTCTTTGCACTTTGGCATGGATGCCAACTTATCAAATGCTCGTAAACATTATGTACCAAATACCAAATTTGTCACTGTGCTTGTTATTCACATTGAATAGCTTTAATTCATAATCAGACCCATTATCATTTGAATGAGACTTTGGGTTTAGGTCCCTCGCTATTTTTATTTTTAGGTGACTTAAACTTTTCTCCGCCTCCATTCATGTAAAGTTTCGTTTGCAATTTTGCATAGAGATTTGGAAAAGGAAACAATCCTTGCGTCTTTATACTTTTAAGTTGGCATAATGCCTGGTCTATTCCATGAAACCTGATTTAAAGACATTGATTAGAACTTCATTCTGTGAGATAGAAAGTTAGTCTAGCAAATGGCAATGTTCTTGCAAACTTTTTATGTGATATCATCTACATATGTGCATGATGGTGGGTAATTATGGGCTTCTTGAAACCTTTCTTTATTTTCCAGTATGGTATATATGACCATATGATCTATTTTTGTAATTAGAGCACTGTGTCTGTAATTTAGAAATTTGATACGTTGTTTATAAATTGTATGGGCAGGGATGGTGCAGATGTGAGGGGATACTTCGCATGGTCATTGGTGGACAACATGGAGTGGGCTCAAGGTTACACCAAGCGTTTTGGTTTAATCTATGTGGATTACAAGAATGGACAAGCCAGGCACCCAAAATCTTCTGCTTATTGGTTCTTGCGGTTCTTGAAAGGCAGTGACGAGAAAGATGGCAAAGAAGAGTGACTTCTGTTGCTGGCGAAGTAGCAACTCAGCTAAGGTCTTGTATGAGAAGGACTGTTTTGAGCTAATAAACTTTTGATTACATGGTTATTTGGATAGCTAGCCTTAGATATTTGTAGGGGTGACTGACTCCATATGTGCGTATATCTGTCCATGTGTGAACCTACTATGTAATAATCATGCTCATGCTGCGGTGTTCTATGATACTTTGAGCTATGTTGTGTTCTCTTGATATGGCTGTTCCCCCTCATTCTAGAATTCTATTCCTTTGTATGCATCTTAGTTCCCTTTAAAATGCTTTCCAATCCTATCTACCTCGAAAGCTTTGGAAAGCATGTGGATAACTATAGAAATTTTTAGTGCCACTGCTCAAGCACAAGCCCTTTAAAGTGGCACTTCTTTTTTTTTTTTTTTTTTGAAACTTAAAGTAGCACTTCTTAAGATGTGGACTTTGTTTAAATCATTGGACTTGAAAGAGGATTTGTTTAATGATTGTTTTGAAATCTAAAATTAGTAAAGTTCTTGAGTTTGAGAAATCACGTTGGAATTAATGAGTTAAATAAAATATAGTGAAGCAATAATCAATATATCGATAAAAGTGAAGCCCAACCCAACCCATGGCTATAACAGTTAAATCTAGGTAAATTATTTAAATCATTGTACTTGAAAGTTGATTAGTTTAACGATTGTTCTGAAATCTAAATTAGTAAAATTCTTCTTGAGTTTGAGAAATGACGTAGGAAATAATGAGTCAAATAAAATAGAGATAATGACATGAGATACTTCTTTTATTTTCTAAAGACATGTATGTCCCACATTTGTTAAAAACAATTTAGTATGTATAAAATAACTTTTTTACGTTATATTGTTTTCATTTTACATTTTTATAGGACTGCACTAATCACTTTGTTGCACCATTCTTGTTTTTCTCGTTATCACAATATCTAAATTTTCAGTGCATTTCCTTTTCTATGTGCCCATATTATCACGTTTAGTTATATTTTCACCTCTCCTCTTTATTTTTGTTTCTTTTACTTACCTTCTCTTTCTAAAAAAATAAAGAAGATGAAGGAAAAAATAAGATGAAGACGAGATATATGTGAGATTTTGTTTTTATTTCTAAGATCTAGTAGTTGTTTTTATTGCTTATAATAAAAAATCACGAGTTTTTATATATTTTAAATGAAAAATAATTAACAAATGAATATTTTTGAGCTAAAAATCAATCATAAAGAGAGTAAATCGTGTTTGTTAAAGGTTGAAGATGATATATGCATTTTAATTATTTTTTTTATTTATTGATGGTTGCATCAACAAAAAATAAATATTTTTCTGCAAACTATTTCATGTATTTAATTTTTTTATAATTTTAAATCAATAATAAGTTATTTATAACCCAGTAACAAATCAAAATAAATTAGTAATAAACTATTTCTAAACATTTTACTGTGCAAGGAAAATTAAACGCAACATCGTGTTCAAATTTTTTCTTTTTGTTTATCGATAGTTGCATTAACGAAAAGTAAACACAAAATAAACATAACATAAACATTTTCCTGCAAAATATTTGTGAGTTTAATTTTTAATAATTTTAAATCAGTAATAAGTCATTTGTAACGCAATAATAAATCAAAATAAATATGTAAACGCAAATATCATTTTGAAAGTATGTAAAAATAAACCATTTATAAACCAATAATAAATCATGTGTAAACTAGTAATAAATAAAATAAATAAGAAATAAACCATTCATAAACATTTAAGAATAACTAAATGCAAATATTATTTTCATTCTTCAGCAGCTCGATTTTATCTCTTGTTTATGACTGATTTTGAGTTCAAACATATTCATTTTTAACTATTTTTCATCCACAATATATCAAACTCATGATTTTTTTATTCTAAACAATAAAACAAACATTCAAAATCATATTAAATTTGCTTTTAAAGTGATAAACATATATAATGAATAACTTTCTCTCTCTAAAATAGATTTTACAAATCTATAATTGAGTGCGAGAAAAAATATTTATTTTATTAATTTTGATCAATCAATGACTTTCAAATACAGTTCAAAGAAAAATTTTGAATAAATGAAGAAACAAGAAAAAGACAAAATTGGAAGTGCTAGAAACCATGAACATAAAACATGATTAAAATGGTCATTATGGACCTTGTTTCTAGCATGCTAATGGTTTCTAGCATTCTAATCATGCTAGAAACCATGAACATAAAACATTGATATATCAATGAGTTGAGAATGAAGATGCACAAAGATTTTTGTAGTTGGAAATATTATTTGTTTCCTTTTTCATTACAAATATGTTAGAGAATGATTTGCTATCGAGATTGTTAAGGTAGTAAATTTCTTATTGCCAGTTTTTTTCCACTTTAATTATGAAGTGATTTTGACAAATGAAGTTTATTATGGAGGGAGATTAAAGAGTATTTTTGTGATAATTACTTGCAAATCTATTTTTTGAAAATTATAAATGCTGGAGATAAATTTATCATTAGAATTTCATTTTTAATTATTTTTGTCCTTATCCCAATAAATTTTGATGAATGAAGTTTATTAGGAGGGAGATTAGAGAGTATTTGTCATAATTAGATGCAAATCTATTTTTTAGAAATTACAAATGTTGGAGATAAATTTATCATTAGTATTTCATTTTTAGTTATTTTTGTCCTTATCCTAATAAAATATAGGGAAGCAATAATCAATATATTGATAAAAGTGAGCCCAATTCAACCCATGGCTCTAGCAATTAAAATATACTATTTCATCCTTAAATTTTTAAAAATACATTAAAAAACTTTTGTAGTTTGACACTATTAACTTTGACACTCTTTCATCTATTTTTCCATTAAATCCTACTAAAATGACATAATTATTCTTTTTCCTCACCTTACCTTGCTCACATAAATAAAATAATCAACACACTAAGATTACAAAAATAGAAAAATCCACATATCAAAATTACATAAACAAAACAATCAACACAACAATATCATAAAAATAGAATAATCAACACATTAAGATCAAGTATTAGAGAATAACAAAATCAATCTACAAATCTATTATCACAAATTTAACCAAAATATTAAATCAAAATAAAAATTTAGAATCAATCAATATAATAAATTTTAATAATAACATAATTACTTTGGTAAAAATAAAAATGATAATTTCACATTTTATTGATAAAAATAAAAATGATAATTTCACATTTTATTGCTGGCCATTTTTGTTTTTAGTTCTTTTAATTTTTTATTATAAAAGAAATTAAATATTTATCATTATTAAAATGTTAAATCAAATAAATGTGAAAAACTTTGTACATTATTAAATTTTTTAAAATTATTTTTTTGTGGAGAGCTTTCTATATTATTAAATTTTTATATTATTTTTATTCATTGAAAAATTAAATATTTTATAATTAACTTACTTGCCATATAATAAAATAAAATATATCACATTATTATTTATTAAAAATATTATATTATTAATATAATTATTCAAAAAATAATAAATATTTATTTTAAATTAAGCTTAAAATCAGAATTAAACTCGATAATCCAACAACACATGTCTAAATTATAATTCCACTAAAGTAAGTCTAACTTAAAGTTCCACTATGAGCACCTCAAAATTCGCATACTCGAACAAGTAGAATCTTGCTTGTGACTCTATCATTTTTTCGATTATCGAGGATCAAAGGACAACAATTTTTACATGGATAATAACCCCTAATCATGGCTCGTGATTTGGATTAATGGGGATCCTTGAGACCCACGTAACATAGAAATCTCTTTTCCAAGGTAGTGGTCAACGTGAGCACCAAGGTGGGACAATACATTGGTACCACCCCTAGGAAAAATGTGGAGTCGTCACCTGACTTTGGTTGAGACAAAAATCCAGGGAAGACGAAATCTAAACCTAATCTAAGTCAATTAGAAGGCTGATTTTTTCTTCATCCCATCAAAGATTGGGTTTGAAAATTGAGTACGGTTTGGAAAAGAGGTTAGGCACCCCAAACAACCCTGATATTGAGATCTAACATTCGGGCATCTTTGCTTCACTTTTAATATTTTAACCGAGTCATCAATTAGTCCAATTAACGCCCCCAAATATACATCTAAGCACGATTGAGCCTATCAAATCATCACATTAATCCAAAGGGAAGACGGGTCATGTATCATGGCAAGGGGATTATCATGCATATCCATGCATCCATTCATTCACATCATGCATACTTAATTGGCAATGAGGTCATGCATCATGGCAAGCGGGTTCTAGCATGCATTAACATTAATCCATTCAAATACAATCATCCCTAATCATATAGGATGGGAATCAAGGCGAAGTTCATGGCCTAACTCAAGTAAAAACACCTACACCCAAAAGAAGATAAGAAGTTAATAGTTAATCAAGGGGAAAATAAGTAAGGAGGACTTAAAGTAAACAAAAAAATAAAACAAGGTCCATAATGACCATCTTACCATATCTCCAAAGTCAAGGTCCATAAAACATTGATATATCAATGTCCAAACATAAAACATGAAATGCTAGAAACCATAAACACAAGATGTAAGGCACTTTGGAGGATATCAAATGGCCTAAGGCAATAATCATCACAAAAGAGAGATCCTAAGGTTAATGAACACTCTTTCTCATTACTCATAAAAAATTTAGATTTCCTTGTGCATGGCTAACCATGGTAAAAGGGTTATTATGTAACTCAATGAAAGAGGTAAATGGCTAAGATGTTATTCACATGTTTTGAGTATTAAAACAAACATAGAAGGAGCTCTCAAGATCTTTGGACCCATAAGTCCCTCACTTAGTCATTGCCCTAAAATGATCCAAAAAGAACTGAAAACCATCATTGAACCCACATTAGAAAGCATGAATATTAAAAGGGATAAAACCATGAAAACCATTGCAAACCTATCAAAAATATTTTTGAAAAGGAATAAAGGGTCTTTGGCTATCTAGCCTTATCCTATTATACTACTGGAGTGATAAAAAAATATAGGAGAATGCCTTCAATAAAAGAAATCCAAATAAGAAGAAAAAGGGGTTTCACAAATCTGTGTCTAAGAAATAAGGGTTGTACAACCCATTATTGTGGTTGTACAACTTATACAAAGGTTGTACAACCCTCAAATATTGGGTTTTTGAAAACAAAAAAGTAAAGGAGATGGTAAAAAAGAAAGGGAGAAATGAGGGGGCCTTGGAGGCCTTTGTGTGTTTATGTGCCCCCAGAGGTTCACATGGTATACAATATCCTCCGAAATGCTTAGAAAATGCACAAAAGTGAAGAGTTTAAGCCTAAATCTACCTTAGAAGTGATGAGAGGGGGTTAGGGTTTAAGGTTTCTATGTTAAGTGTGCTTTGAGAAGTGGTTTTGGCATAGTAACCTTAGGGTTTCTAAGCCTCCTTGCCCTCTTTAAATGAAGGGGGTATTTATAGGTGTTGGATGGGTGCATAGGGCCAAAAATGGTTCTGGTTGTATCATGGACGTGTCCAATCACAGTGAGGGAGATGAATATCCTAAAAATTATGATTTGAATGTAGGTTGTATAGCTAGGCATGGGCTGCACATCCTTTTTATCAAAGTTATGCAACCTTGGGGTTTAAGAGGGGGACCAATTTCAGAAAGGTTTTTGAGACTAGAGTGTTAGGATAGGTTGTACAGCCTTATCCATGGTTGTAGAACCTTGGTTTATGGGTTGTACAACCTTGTTTAATGGGCTGTACTTATCAAGTCTGGTAGGTTCTGTGTTTCTCCAAGGTTTTCTAAGGTCTCTTACCTTTTTCTTTGGCAATTCCCCTTGCATTTTGGGGATAGGTTCAATGATTTTTATTATTAGGCTTTTGCATCTAAAGGTCCAAAATCTAGTGCTAACATCTACCATTCACTCCAAGTAGTGCAAACACAAATGTAGATTAAACCCCAAAAGTAAGAAAAGATTTCTTTGGTCGGGCTCACTTTTATCGATATATTAATTATGATCATATGTAGATTTAAGTGTAAATTTTTATAAAATCCCTAAAAGTTATTAAAATATACTATTTTGTCCTTTGATTTTAAAAAACATATTAAAAATATTTGTATTTTGACACTGTTAAACTATTTGCTCCTATTAAAAGTCAAAATTTCTATTATTACTCAAAGAATAAAAAATTAATAAATTAACTTTAATAATTTTAAATTATAAAATTACTCACACATTTATAACTTTTATATTGCTTTATATAATTCAAATCTATTTATAAAAAAAAAAAAGCAAACTTGTCCAAACAAATAAAGAACAGATGTTTGCCATCAAATAAATGACTATCTTTCGATTCTTCATCATCGATATCGCATGTGGCAGTGGAAAGGTCTCATATGGTGATGGCAAGTACTTATGGCAATGATGTTTCATCTAATGATGGTGATGATGACTGCGATCATAACGAGGCTTTCATTTGTCGATGATCGCTATCTCTCATTTGATAGTGAATGACCCAACTTTCTCCTTACTCTCATCTATCAATGTTGATAATGAATCAAGATGATGATAACAACATGATGGGAAGGAGTGTGCTGAATTATGTGTTTGATCAAATTATGAAGGTGGATGTGAGGGGAATAGAAAAGTGAGAGAGTTGTTTGGATTTGGGACTCAAATTGATAGTAGAGAAGGAGGCGTGCATTATTAGTTATTTATATCTAAATTGTGTAATGAACAAACATTTGTTTATGTTTCTATTATGTACTTGTTTTGTTTCAATTAACAAAATTTTCATTTCTTTTTGTCTATTTGATCTTCATTCTCTTCTTCCATATATTATCTTTTATACATGTTTGAATGTTTGATTGAATGGACTCTTGAATGGTGAATTAATGTATTCTTTCATTTTATCTCTTTCTATGTATACATTATGCATCAACCCCTTTCTAAGTCGTTTTTTATCTTGAAAAAGGGGGAAAGAAGCATGCAAAGTAAAATTTTAATTTCTTCAAGTTATTTATATGACAAAGGAATATTTATTGAGGGGGAATTACAAATTAATGGGGAGCACACTATTATTTAACTTTTCATTATATTAATACTTAAGTCATTCTACATGAAACTTATTCCAACTTGCATAAATGTTATAATACATCATTATACATATTGCAATACTTTATTATATACAAATATCAATTAAGATAAAATAACATGTTAAGCTAAAAAGTCTCTAAACACGATAGCTAAGTATCATGTAATTTTTAATTAAAATAAAACTTAAATGATAACAATAACCTATTAAATTTTCTCAACACATAATGGATTAAGGGAATCATTGTAGTTCTATTTTATGAAAAACATCTCTTGATAGTCAATACATAAAATTAAGTATGATTAATAGCCATTCAATCCATCATCTGATGAACACATTGATTCCTAGCATAGCCATTCAATCAATCACATGATGCACACACTGATTACTAGCATAATGATGAATGAAACCAAAAGGACATAGATTCTAAAACCATGAAAGATATACAAGATCCATTTACAATCCTAGTTAAAATAGATTAGTTCCTAATAAAAGAAAAAGAAAGAACAATCGAACTAATAATAATGGAGGCCATAGTCTCATTCTTTAAGCTTCTTGATTGATTGCACTTTCTTTCTCCAAAGGTTTTAGCCTTGCTCCTTAGCTCTTTGAATGATTCTTTTTTTACTTCTTCAAAGATTTTTGGTTGGTACTTAATGATTGATTCCGTAGGTCTTAACCTCTTTTTATAGTTCTTTAAGGTGTTTGCTAAGTATATAACTTGGGAAATTGGGATAGGAAGCAATTAGAGGAGAATAGGAAGATATGGTTTTGCCTTTCTTAAAGAGATCAAGTAAATTAGATAAAAAAGAGATAAAGTAAACCAGACATTAAAGAAATCAAGTAAATTAGATAGAAAAGAGATTAAGTAAATTAAACATAAGAAGAAATCAAGTAAAGTGGACACTTAAAGTACCAAAAATTTATTATGGAATTGCATTTTGTAATCTACATATGACTTAAATATATTTTCTTTTGTGCACAATCTGAGTTCATAAATTTTGCTTACTATTATATATTTCCACTACATTGAAAATTTTTTCAAAGTATAAAAAGAAAAATTAGAATCACTTTTCACAAAAAAAAAAAAAAGAATCATTTTCAAAAAATCATATCATTTCTATGGGTCATTTTATTTATCAATGTGTCATGTTATTCTACCAGTAAAAAAGTCTCATGAGTAGCATGTAATTAATAATAGGCCATTTTATTTTTCAATTAGTCATGTTACCTAACTTATAAGGAAATAAATACTTAATAATAGATTGTTTAATTTTACGAGTTGTGTTATTCAATTTATGAGATCATATATACTTAACAATGGATCACTTAATTTAATAAATATGTCATGACTTTTTTAAGTAGCAATTTTATTTCGTAATAAATCTTTTTTCTTATATAAGACTTAAAGTTTTTCGTTTAATGCTTTTCACAACTTGCAAGTTCCTGAATAAAAAAAGTTTTAATTTTATTACACTTTTATCATAACCATCACCACAACTCAATAAGCTTCAACACCATAAATGATAAGAAATTATATATTATCATACTAGTTGTTCACTTTTTGACAATTGCAACCCATATAAAATCTTAACATAATGGTAGAAACAAACATTTTTTTTCCTTATAATCATTCAAGTTGATCTTATCTATTGAGAATCCATCTTCATCTTCAAATGCTCAAAACTCAAAATTGCTCTGGGTACAAAACTGCAACTTATTCTTCTATTTTTGACTTGATACTAAAGTGCATGTTATAAGCTTCAACAACAACATCTGTGGTACTATAAGTTTACTACAAACTCTTTCTCAACCCAATAACATTAGAAGCACATTTGTGTAAAGTTCCCTAGATTTCAAGCAAATTTCCTTTAAAAATAACATAGTTTTTTTTAATATTTTTCATAAGATTATGATTCCATTCTCAAAAGAGAAAATGGAAAAGAAGAATTTTTTTATCAGGAAGAAAAAAAAATGTTATGTTTCTTTACCTCTTCAATTAATTTCTCTTACTTAACATCTTTAATAGCTTGTCTATAGAAATTACAAATAAGATAAAAATTGATTCCTCTTAGTTAATGTTAGCTTCTGGAAACTATTATCAATTAAATGTTAAATTTGTAGTTGGCAACTAGGTTTGTTAATACCTAGTGGACTTTAAATAAAGAAAAATTTTGAAATTCAAATTTAGATTCAAAAGAGAGAAATCACATGAATCCAATTTTCATTAAAAAACCCTAAAAGAATTTTTTTTGTGATTTCTAAAACAAAATGACATAAATATCTCTATTTATCCATAATAAATACATATTAGGGTTGAAAGGGTGGATTTCTTAAATGCCAATTTTGTTAGAGGTTGATCCAATGGTTGAGGCAAATTTAAAAGGAAAATTAATGGACCTTGTAGATTTAAAATGAGAGAGGGATGTTTGGTTGATGAAAAAAATTTATAGTGTTAAAAAAAATTTCTTTACTTTTTTAATCAAAATAATTTAATTTAGGATCTAAGAAATCCATGAATTTTCAATTACTTTTTTCTATGTTGTAGGATCTACTAGTAGACATATACAAAAACTATATAAAGAAAAAACCACATCATCGCATCATCTCAACATATTTGATAGTGTTATTACTTTTAGTGTCAAACAACAATATTCAAGAAATTGAAATGGCACAAAATAAGTTACAATTTTATGTTACTAAAAGTGCAAAATCACAAGGTTACTAGTCTCATATAAAGCCTTAAAAGAGGAGTAAATAAGGTTGTGGTAAATGGTGTAGAACTTAAACTTTCACGTTTAATCACACCAAAAAGAGAGAGAGAGAGAGAGACAATTAGAATGAACCATAATGTATAAAAGTTCAACAACAATCCTTCTTACATCCTCTCCTTTAGGAACCCTACTAGAGCCTTTTTCACTATCTTTTAAAAATTAAGATATAATCTATTTTCTAAATAGTTAAATATGAATGTTTATACTCTCTTTTAGCCAGGCTTAAGAGAGAAACCTAATCGATGCTTTTCCGGTTTCAACACTAACTTAAAATGAGATAGTTTTGGGGCATTACCTTAAATCTTTTTCAACTTGTTCAATGCATAAGTTAAATCTTTTATAAAGAAGATTTGTTAATCTAAAACCTAGTTTGATAATCTAAAATCTAAAATAACTAATGATGATTCTCATATAAGATAAATAAATAGTGATAAAAGAAGATCACTCATAATCACCTCTCAACCCTTTACAAGAATGAAATCTAATACATGAAGAAAGAAAAGGAGGAAAGACTTAAAGTCTTGAATGCTCAAAGAAACTTGCTTTTCTAATTACATTAGAAAACTTTCTAAAGGTCATATTAAATGCCATTACATAGCTCCATATACATTTGAATAGTTGAAAATAACTAAAATGTAAAACTAGTCATTATTAGCTGTTTTTAGACAAAACAAGACGTTATAAGGTAGGCAGTTTCATTTTATCCTAGTTCACTCCTCAATTTTGGATAAAATTCAATTTTTTCATCATGAACTGGTTGATTCCTAAGGGTTATTCAATATGGAACAAGATTGCTTATGGTGTTCTATGCACATACACATCTTACTCAAAATAGCCATAACTTTCTCTATAGCTCCAAAATGCAAACCTTTTTGTTTTGTTTAAAAACTAAACTGAATGGTTCATCATCTAGCTCCTTCTAAATCAATATATATACATAATTTTGAAATTAACTTATCTGCAAATAGCTTTGAATTCTATATGATCTTTCTTTACTCAAATGCCTATTAATTTCTGTGCACATCTTGAAATTATGCACTAGTTAGTTATTGGAAAATAGACATCTTCATCTTTTCAACCATATATTATAAGTTATCTAGGTTGTCCAAAATTATTCAATACATCAATGTAAAATATAGTCTCTTATGGACATAGTTAACTTGGCTTCTTTTAAAAAGGTATTCTATACATCTTTCTCTTACACTAAGCTATTGATCTCATTACACAAGACTATTCAAAGTGTACAAGGTTGTTCATCTAAGTTGTTCGTTTGACCTTAGAGCCATTCAACCTTATTTTTGCCAAATTCCTTTATGTTGAATAGGGCAGTGCAAAACTTGAATAGGGATGTTTACTTGACTTAAACAAGCCATTCCATCTTAGAATAGGGCTATGCATCTTTGCCTAATTCCTTGAATAAAGTAGCCTCTTTATTTCTTCTTATTCTTCAATTTCTAAGCTTACAACCTTTTAACATCATCTCTCGTATCCTCTTTTATTTTTCTTGGATATAAATAACATATAAACACTTAGAAGAGATATTAGAACTTCTTAATATTTTGCCATATTCAAAACCAATAGAATCAAAGGCATTGAAGTCTTGGGTTCAACATTCTATCTCTTTTTAAATATTAACAACATGTTATATATATATAGCATAAAAAATTTTACTCATTTTCCCTTTTTTTTAAAAAAACTTAATCTTTCCTTTAAACTATAATTTATTCTCCCTCTAAAGAAAACAAAATATGTAGAATTTTAAAAACTTGGGCAACATTAAGCATAAACAAAAAAAGAACATGCATCTTCTCCTAAATTGAAACATAAATAACCAATTTAAAATCATAAGGGTATGGGTAATTTACTAATAATGAAACATGTATCCCATTTTTTCACTCTTTATTAGCCATTATTTGAATATTTTACCAAATTGAGCTTCATGTGAATAAGTTACCATCTACAGTTAAAGTGATTTTAGGTACCTATATTTTTTAAAGTCCTTGGGAGCTAGTACACAATATCAAATATTCAAATGATCTATTTTAGCATGGTAAGAGTATGTTTGTGACCATATAGACCATAATAATAGTAATGTCAATCAAATATTCTAGGTTTATATATGGATGCATGATCATTTTATTATTCATGTAACTTACATGTGCAAAAAGTACATATTATTTTCTTGACTTTTAAGGTTTATGCATAAAGGCATGTGTTGGCCCTTGAGCACTAAAAAAGGGGAAGGGATGAATTGGTGAGAAATTTAAAAAATTAGAGGGAAGGTTTGTTGAGAAGGAATTAGAAGAAGTAGGATAAGAGTAGAAGACACAATATTTATAATAGTTTAGGTATAAACAAACCTTACATCCACTCTTTACTTCTTTCAATTGAGATTTTCACTATCATAAAATGATGTTTCCCAAGCTCACACCTAACTTTTACACTATGTGTCTTGAGGCTTACATACTACTTTACAACTTGTGTTTTAAGACTCACACACAACCTCACACCTAACTTTTACACTATGTGTATTGAGGCTCACACACTACCTTACAACTTGTGTTTTAAGACTCACACATAACCTCACAAGTGTTTTCCCAAAGGCTCACACTTAACTTATATAAGAGTTTTACAACTAGGCTAATTATCAAACCCACAACTAGTAGAGTTTAATGCTTACACCAAATAATAACAACTCACATACAAGAATTGAATGTATAAAGGTTGAGAAACAAAATTGCAAGAGTTTTGCTATATTGAATGATCTTTCTAGCATTCAAGTCCATTTGCTGGAGTATTTATAGGCAACAACTACTAAATAGATGTTACATATGAATTATGTTTAAATCTTTAAGTTATGCTAAGCATATCTTATCTTAAATGTCTGTCAAACAGAGTTTATGATTGTGACTAGACATTCATGATAGCGATTTCACTTTTTAAACTAAAATTTTTGAATTTGAGGTAGATAATCTCATTTGCATCTAACGGCTACTCCACGAGGCATACCACTATTGGTGTTTCAAGAAAAATAGATGTTACGTTCTTCTGCTAGACCAATATTTTTCTCTCATAAATTTTGATCTACCAATGACTCTTTGAGACTTGGTATAGTCTAGTTGAGGGGTTGATTCTCTCTAGGCAAATGAAAAAGTTGTGGTTGCGAACGTGAATGCTACTTCCACCGCAAAATCTTCTATCCAACTTCATCACTTTCTTAGAAAGATTGCGATTATGATTTCCTCCACAAAATTATCTATCCCAACTTCATTCATTTTTCTTGCAAGATAACGGTCGCAAATTCCAAGTTCTTAACCGTGAAATAGGATGCCTTTTAGAATTTTTAAGTCTTAAACTCTCATTCAACTTTCAATGCAAACCTATTCAAAAATTTGCAAAATCAACACTCGAAATTGATGTTAGAACATGTCAATCTTCCTTGTCAAGATCAAAAAAGAGTTTTGACTTAGGTTTGACCATCCAACAATCTCCCCTTTTTGATTTTGACAACGTAGATTGATTTTGCAAGAGATAAAGAATGCATAAACTTGAAGTTGAGATGGTAAAAAAAAATTTAATAATAAAAACTTGTTAAAATGAAATTAACCTTGTTGAATATGCTCTCCTTAATTTATACTCTCCCTTAATTATAACATACAAGTTCACTTTCCCCCTTTGTCAAGTTCAAAAAGAGAGGATAATTAAAATTATAGGGATAAGTATAATGTTATGTAAACATGAATATCATGAACAACTAGAGGAAACAAAAACTTCAAATTTTATTATAATCAAGCAAATACAAAAAAAACAGGACAAACATAAAATGTTTGATCACATACTTAGGCTAAAATAAGATGAACACAAAAAAAAAAAAATTACAAGCCTAAGTATAGAAAACTATATGGAAGGAGATATGTCATCATCACTATCTCTAACTTCTTCACCTCCTCTTCCTTATGCCTCATCTCATTCTTCTTTTTTTTTTTTTATCCTCTTCATCTAGTGGGGTATCTTCCCATTCCTCAAAATCAGGAAGATGACAAGGTGTTACACTCGCCTTCTCTTGAAGATCCACTAAGTTACTGTAAATGTGAGAAATAAGAAGAAACCTTCTCTTAAACATCCTTATCACCTTGTCTAGCTTTTTATGGAAGAGAGATAGATGGAATAAGATTTTCATTTAGCTTTTGCCTTAGGAGATGGAATAGGCTCTTTGACACCATCCTCAATCACAAGTCTTTTCCTTTTTGAAGCATGAGTGGTCTTTTGCTTTTTGGCCCAAAAGACCCTAAGATATAAACATATGTGTCAGGATAGATGGCTTTGCAACTATTCAAGTGAGGCAAGTCAAGGAAGTTTTGGGAGGGTATGTATTTCTTGGTGAGGAATCTCTTCTTTTCCTCATCCAAGGCCCCCTATAAATCTGTAAATAGCTATGATGTGAGAAGGAAGGGGAATTGGCTTTTAGGTTTGATATTCATATGGATCAATTAATCCATAAGGTATCTCCCTATTTGAATAGGCTTGTTTTTTTATAAGGAAAAAGATAAATGCTAAGTCTTTCTATGAAACTTTTTCATCCCATCACCTTTAGCATTGATAGAAAAATTTATGATTCTATGAATTGGTGAGGGTCTTGATGTATTTGGCTAGAGAAGTTTTAGGGTCATGTTTGGCTTCAATAGAGATTTTTTACCAAAGTTCTGAATATATTATATCCAAAGCTAAGATAATGAAATTAATATTATCTCCAATTTGAAGGTTACAAAGAGAAGAAAGTTGACGAAATGTTATGAAATAGGGGTCCCCAAAAGCCTTAAACACCATCCCATATACATTTACTTTTGATTTAGCCCTTTTGCTTAAGGTGACAGTGCATATGAACTTTTGGACAATTTCTTCATATCCTAGTTCATCTCTGAATATGGATGTGTTCCAACTAAGGTTTGAGAGGAAGACATGAATCTCTTCCTAGATGCTAAGAGATTCAATAAGAAAGATGGAAGAGATTTTATTTAGTTAAATGATTTTATTAAAGTTGGCTTTAAATCTCTCATTTTCTTCCTTGGTAATTCCTTTCATAAGATGAAGGGGAAGAGGGCTTTAAGTTTGGGCAATGCCCTTCCCCTTTTCCACTTTAGTTACTTTCTTTGATGCCATGAAGATTGAGGTTAAGAGAGTTTTTGAAGGAGATTGAGAAGGGAATAAGAAAGGAGATGTTGATAGATGAAGAAAAAGGTAGAAACAGAATCGAAGAGTGTTATGATGGCTTAAATAGTCAAAAAAATGAGCAAAAATTGTAAGAAAAGCATTAAATAAGGAGCATGCACTAATTAAAGGTTAAATCAATCAATGTCTGATAGTTATTAGAATTTGTGGTCGCTACTAATGGACCACAATTGCTAATTATGAATTTTGTTAGTAACGGATAAGATTTCCTTAGAAATAGAAAGAGTTAATGATCAACAAATTTGAATTTTGAGAGAATTTGTAGTGGCGTTCTAAAATCGCGAAAGCCAATTGAGAGAAGATAAGATATTTAAGGAATACCTGTAAATAGTGACCACGAATGGATAAAAGCAGTTATGAATTACAAGGCAAAAAGAAAAAATAAAAAGAAATAAGTATTAGCCTTCTGATCAACTTAATATAATGAAAATATCCACAAATTGGTGATTAGTATCAATAAATTCTAACACCACATTACCATTTTGGACATGATCTCTAAGAAAATGATGTTTGATGTTAATATGGTTACTTCTTGAATGTTGGATGAGATTCTTAGAAAGATTTATTGCACTTTTATTGTCAAATTTGATGAAAATGTAATCAACATCTTTGTCATAATGCTTAAATTATTGTTTCATGCAAACAATTTGGGTGCAACAATAACCGAGCGCCACATAGTCTACTTTAATGATGGATAAGGCAACTGAAACTTGATTCTTGCTAAACCAAGAGATTAAAAAATCACTTATGTATTGGCAAGTTTCAAAAGTGCTCTTTCTATCTAATAAATTACTGACATAATTCGCATCCAAATATCCAAAAAGACTAAAAGATGAATTCCCAGGATACCGTAATCATAAATGTAATATGCCATGTAAATATTTAAGAATTCTTTTGATAACATTTAAATGAGATTCCTTAGGGTAAGATTAGAATCTAGCACATAAACAAACACTATACATGATATCAGGTAAAGATGTAGTAAGATAGATGAGAGAGCTAATCATATCTTTATACTTTTTTTCATTAATGGGCTTACCCAATTCATCTTTGTCAAGTTTGATAGTTGCACTCATTGGAGTCTTTGTTACTTTACATCTATCCATGCCAAACCACTTGAGTAGATCCTTTGTGTACTTGGTTTGATTGATGAAGATGCCCTGTTTGGTTTACTTGATTTGAAGACCAAGGAAGAACTTAAGCTCACCCATCATGCTAATCTCAAATTTCCTAGTTATACACTTAATAAATTCTTCACAAAGAGATTCATTAGTAGCAACAAATATATTATCATCAATATATATTTGTACAATGAGTGTATCTTTGTTATGTCTTTTAACAAATAAAGTTGTATCAACCTTGCTTTTTCAAAATCATTTTGTAAAAGAAATTAACTAAGCCTTATGTACCAAGCTCTTAGAGCTTGTTTTAAACCATACAAGGCTTTAGTTAATTTAAAAATATGATTTGGAAAAGCATGAGATTCAAAACTAGGAGGTTGTTCAACATAAACTTCCTCCTTAATAAGACCATTCAAAAATGCACTTTTCACATCCATTTGAAAAAGTTTAAAATTCATGTGACATGTAAATGCTAAAGAATCCTAATGGTCTCTAATCTTTCTATGAGGGCAAAGGTTTCATCATAATTAATGCCTTTCTCTTGGTTGTAACCTTTTGCAACCAATCTAGCTTTGTTTCTTATAATAAAACCTTGCTCATCTAACTTATTCCTAAACAATCATTTGCATCTCATAGTAGGGTGTTCCTTAGGCCTAGGAACAAGTTCCCAAACTTTATTTCTCTCAAATTGGTTGAGTTTCTCTTGCATAATAATCACCCAACTCTCATCATCGAGAGCCTCATCAACAGATTTTGGCTTAAATTGAGAAACATACAAGATTATTATATAAAACATGAAGTTGAGATCTAGTACTTATTCCCTTAGATGTCTCACCTATGATAATATCCTTTGTGCGATGCTAAAAGAATCTCTAATCCTTGGAAAGTTCTTAAGCTTGATTTTCTACTTGTGGTTGAGATTCCTCAACTTCTTGTGATAACTTGTTATCCTCAAGATCAATCACCATTTCTTTTGGAATTAAATTAAGCTCTAATTTCTCAAAATCATCTGTAAGATTATTAATAAGAGAACCTTTCCCAAGATCAAGTCTACTAGATTCATCAAACACAATGTTCATTGACTCTTCAACAACTATAGTACTTTTTTTGAATACCATATAGGCTTTGCTAGAGGTGGAATAGTCTAGAAAAGTGCCTTCATTTATTTTTAAAGCAAAATTTTCAAGGTTGTCCTTGGTATTAAGAATGTAGCATTTGCATTCAAAACTCTAAGGTATGAAAGCTTAGATTTTTTACCATTTCATAGCTCATAAGAAGTTTGGTTTAGAATAGGTCTTTTGAAAGCATGATTTGCAATATAACAAGAAGTATTGATGGCTTTAGCCTAAAATTTATTAGGCAAAGAATACTCAGTAAGTATAGTTCTAGCCATTTCTACTAATGTCCTATTTTTTCTCAGCGCAACACCATTCTATTGTGGTTTTCTAAGAGTAGAAAAATTATGAGAAATCTCATTCTCCAAGCAATAAGTTTCAAAAGATTCATTTTAAAATTCATTTTCATGGTCACTTCTAATAGAAGAAATGAAGTTACCTCTTTCATTTTGAACTCTTTTTGCAAAACTTTTGAAAGCATCAACAGTGTCAATCTTATGAGCAAGAAATAAGTAAACCTAAAGTAATCATCAACTGAGACAAATATATAATGCTTTCCACTTATACTTGCATTCCTAGTGAGTCCGATTAAGTCCATATGGATAAGTTGAAAAGGTTTATAAGTACTTATAACATTCTTTGGTTTGAAGGAAGTTTGGTGTTGTTTCCCCATTTGGCGAGGTCTACATGTCTTGTCTTTTGTAAACTTAAGCTTAGGAAGACCTTCTACTAGCTCTCTTTTGGATAGACTTTGTAGAGGCTTCATGCTAGCATGACCAAATCTTTTATACCAAAGCCAAGCTTCATTGCTAATAGAGACAAGATACTTAAAGGATTGGTTAGCCAAATTATCTAATTCAATTAACTAGGTATTGTCTCTCTTTTCACACTTAAAGACTACCTTCTTATCTACCGAGGTGGTAACCCGATATTCTCTAGGGTTCAAAGTGACTTTATTACCATTGTCACATAATTGACTTACACTTAACAAATTATGTAGCAATCCTCCAACTAAAAGAACATTACTAATGAGGGAGCAACCTTTCTTACCAATTATACAAATGACAATTACCTTACCCTTAGCATTATTCCTAAATGTGATATTGTCACCATCCTTTTCTTTTATGGCTATGAATAGTTTTTTATTTCCTGTCATATGCTTTGAGCACCCACTATCCATATGACAATCATTATCCTTATTAATGGCTTCTAAATATTTCGGTATAACAAAAATAGATCACTTTCATTTAGGTACCTAAGTATACTTGGATCCTTGAGGGTTAGGTCTAAAAGGGTCCTATAATTTGAGGTAAACCTTCCTATGTAGTAGAATATGTTTGTATGACCATACTTCATATAATAATGACATTGGAGCTTAGACTTATGAGTTTTCCTCCTATGCACAACCTTAGTATGAGTAGGTAGCCTTTTCATACTATGGTGATGAGAGTGTATGCAAATGCATGAGTGATTGGGAGTATAAGAGAATTTTTGGTGTGTGTTTAGGTGAGCATATTTCCTAGTGTACATGTATGCATGGTTGGATCTTTTAGGCTTAGGTTTTGAGCCTTGAGGAGCCTTTCCCTTGCCTTAGGCATAGGTGGCTTAGTGCTAGGAGCACTTTTCCTCCTAATTACCTCAATACTTGAAGTTTGAGGTGTTAATGCTCTAATGAAAGTAATGAGAGGAGGTGTAGATGAAAAGGCTCCATTGAAGCCTAAGACAGGTCTTACTAGAGGAGATCTTTAGGATATAATAAGTGTATCTAAAGGCTCATTCCCTTTGTGGAACCTAGAGATGGAATTTCTAAGTTCAATTATTTTACCCTTTAAGGAAACATTTTTCTTTCTCAAGGAGTTGAGAGAGGATGAAGACTTAAAAAGATTTTATACAAATTTTTTGAGCTTTTCATTAGAAGTCCTCAACTCACTTACATGCTCATTTAAGGATTTAAATTCATACTCTAGTTTTGCGCATTTTTTCTTATAAGTTTTCATCTGTGATTTAAACTTATCATATCTCAAAGTAAGAGCTTAAGATGTTCATCATTTACATAATCATATATATCATAATAATCAATAGAGTGAGGAGAAGTACTTTCCTCATTGGATGGGTCCTCTTATGCCATGAAGAAGAGATTGGCCACTTTTTCATCTTCCTCTTCTTCACTGGAGTTGTCATCTTATATGGCTTTAAAGCTCTTTTTCTTTTCTTTGTCCCTTTTCTTTTTTTTCTTTAGCATGGGACAATCATATTTGATGTGAAATTGCTTTCCACATCTATAACATATTTAATGTGACCATGCTTTCCACATCCATAGCAATTCACTTCATTTTTCTTTTCCTTGAGGTTATAAGATGCCTCTTGAAGTTTCTCTTATCCTTCATTTTCCTTATGAGTTCTTTGGTCCTTTTAGAAAGCATGACCAACTCTTTTTCCCCATTTTCACTATTATCATCATCACTAGAGGCAACTTCTACCTCTTTATCTTTAGTTGAGGATTTAAGAGCCAGAGTCCTCTTTTCTATTTTATCATTTTTATCCCCCTGTCCTCTCATATTCTTCATTTCCTCATTCTTCTTCAAAGCCAACTCATGAGTGAGTAGCTTGCCTATGAAAACATTTTTTTCCACCTTTTCAATCTCTGGATTAGATTCTTGAATATTGCACACTCTAGCACCAAATTTTTCAAGAGGTATTTGAGAATTTTGGTTTTTACCTCATGATTGGTGAGAATTCTATCGAATTTCTTCATGTTTATGATGATGGATAAAAGGCTATTGGTCATATCAGTGATTCTTTCATTATCTTTCATCATGAATAGCTCCCATTATGTCACATACATTTTTAGTCTACTTGATTTCACCAAAGTAATGCCTTCATAATAATTTTCCAGTGCCTTCCAAATTCTATGGGCAGTATGATAGTGTTGCACTCTTTTAATCTCATCTTTTGATAAAGAGCTAAGAAGAATGATCATTTCCCTCTTACTCTTCCCATTTGAACTTTTTTGTACTTCCATCTATTCTTTCATTAGGATCAATTCTTCACTACCGTTAACAACTTTGGTAGGAGGTTTTTACTCTTTACCTACTATGTCCCATAAATACAATATATCACTATCTAATACACCACATCACTATCTAAGTATATCTCCATCTTATACTTATAATAAGTATAGTCAGATCCATCAAAGTAGGGCTTGAGATGGGTATGGATTTGTTCTTGTGTCATAGATCTTTACTCACACAATTAAGGGTTTGATTGAGACTTAATTTTGATACCACTTATTAGCCCTTAAGCACTAAGAAAGTAGGGAAGAATTGGTGGAAATTTTAAAAATTTGGAGGGAAGGTTTGTTGAGAAAGAATTAGAAGAAGTAAGAGCATAGTAGAAGACATAATATTTTATAGTGATTCAGGTATAAACAAACCCTACATTCACTTCCAAATTCTTCCAATTAGGATATTCAATATCATAAAATGGTATTTCCCAAGCTCACACTTAACTTTTACACTATGTGTTTTAAGGTTCACACACAACTTTACAACTTATGTTTCAAGGCTCACATACAACCGTACAAGTGTTTTCCAAAGGGCCTTAACCTATACAAAAGTTTTACAACTAGGATAACTCTTAAATCCATAACCTCTAGTGTTTAATGTTTACACTAAATAATACTAGTGTTTAATGTTTACACCAAATAATAACAACTCATATACAAGATTAAATGTACAAAGGCTAAGAAATAAAATTGCAAGAGTCTTATTATATTGAATGTTTTCTTCTTGCATTCAAGTCCATTTAATGGAGTATTTATAGGCAACAACCACCAAAGAGACATTACATATAAACTATGTCTAAATCTTCAAGTTGTGTTAGGCAAACCTTACGTTAAATGTCTGTTAGATAGAGTTCACAGTAGTGATTAGACATTTGCGATCGCAATTTCATTTCTTGCATTAAAATTGTTAAATTTACAATAGAGAATCTCATTTGTATCTAACGGCTAATTCACATGTCATACCACTATTGGTCTTTCATAAAAAATAATAGTTATATTTTTTGAGCAAGACTAAAAGTCACGATCACGATTTAATTTTCTTTTGGACTTGATGGTCATCGCAAATTCTTCAGTTTGACAAAGAGATGGTACTTTGCCAAACCGTCGTCTCAATCAATGTTTTGCTCTCATAAATTTTAATCTACCAATGGCTCTTTGAGACACTTGGCACAGTGTGGTTGAGGAGTTGATTCCCTCCAGGAAAATGTAAAAGTCGAGGTCGCAAAGATAGACGCAACTTCCACCATAAAATCTTTTGTTCCAACTTCATCACTTTCTTGGCAAGATCACTGTTGTGATTTCCTCTACAAAATCATATGTTCCAACTTCATTCATTCTTGTTACCATATAGCGATGAATTCCAAGTTCTTGATCATAAAATAGGATGTCTTTCATAATTTTTGAGACTTAGACTCTCATTCAACTTTCAATGCAAACCTATCTGAAAAATCTGCAAAATCAACACTTGGAATTGATGTTAGAACATGTCAATCTTCATTGTCAAGATCGAAAAAGAGTTTTGACTTAGGTTTGACCAACCTAATCTAACAACATGATTGGCATTTTTCTTTGGAAACCAAATGTATGCTTGGGTATTTGGATTAGCTTTTGGCATTTGTGTCAATGCACATGCATTGGTCTTATGCGAGGCATTATGTATTCTAGCACTATAAGAGCTATGTATTCTATTATGATTAGTCTTCAAATGACTTATAAATGAAGAAGGAACAGAAGTAAAGGTAAATGCATGAGTGAAGCCTATTACATGTTTAATTAAATAATCCTTACTTCCATATTTATTTTCAATTTCTCCTTTCCTTTCAAAAATATAGAAATATTTTCTTTTAAATTCAAGTTTTTCTTTTCAAAATTTGGACCTATTTTTGCAAAATCTAAAAATATTTTAATGAATTTTACAAATCAAAATTATCTTCCATGACGCATAAGTTCATCATCTCTTTCCTTGAGCTCTCTTCTTCTTCCAGTGGACTTGACTCTTCCTAAGTCTTAACTTTTAATGCTTTCTTGTGGTGTTTCTTAGATGATGACTTATTCTTCATCTTTGTTTTATAGGCATAATCCATTTTTTTGATGTTTTGTTTTATTGTACCCATAACATAATAGTTGGTTACGTATTAAGAAGTTACCCTTTTTAAAGCTTTTTGAGAATTTGCACTTCTTTCCATCAATGCATAATTTTTTAATTTGCTTCGTAATAAGGTTCACCTCATCTTCTTCACTCAAAGAGCTTTCACTTTCATTAGATAAGGGGGATGAAAAGAAGAAGAAGAGGATTCTTTTTTCATTTATTTTTTCTTAAATGCAACATTCTTTCTCTATGAGCCTCCATAACCATTGGGTCGCTTAAATGTGATTTCATTAAGGTCATCAAGAGATAAAACATCCATTTTATAAGTTCCTCAATGGTGTTTCTCTTTGCTCCCTATTTTTCCTTAAGAAAGATTTTAGGGATCTTAACCACCATATCCTCATTAGATCATGTCTTACCCAATACCTCTAAGGACCTCCACTATATTAGTGTATGAATTATACATGTCAATAATGGTCTCATGAAGCTTGCACATGAAAGTTTTATACTTATAAGTATGATTTGTATCTTTTTTTTCTTAACTTTGCCAGTGTCTTCATGTTAGATTTAGAGAGTGAATGAAATTTTTATGGTAGATGTGCACATTTGTAATTTCGCATACTCGGACTTATGAATAGCATAAAATAAAACATCCATTTCTCTTCTATTCTTAAGAATGGCCTTCTTCTTTTTTTTCAAATGTCTATTTTTTCTTCAATTTAAGTGTCATTATTTCACCTTTTTTAGGGAAACCTTTTTTCCTTCTTTAATAATGTGTTGTAAATCAACTATTTCATTAGTAAGAAAGATTTTCACATAATTCTTCCAATATGGATAATCAATACCATTGAATAAGGGAGATTGAAGATTAATATAACTTCTTCTTGGAAATGTCGTGACCATTACTCTTTACAATTACATCTTGAGAATAGCTTGAATCTGATACTAATTGTCGAATTCATATGGAGCCCTAAAGGGAAAGGATGAGTAAAGTTATGGTAAATAATATGAAATATGAATTTGGATGCTCAATCACATAAAAAGAAAGGAGAAGGAGACAATAAGAATGACATTATAATTTATAGAGGTTCAAAAAAAATCCTCCTCACATCTTTTCCTATAGTGACTTCACTAGAGCCTTTTCACTATCTTCTAAAGGTTGAGATACAACCTATCCTTTTATGGTTAAGGATGAACCTTTACACTCTTTTTTAATTGGGCCCAAGAGAGACACATAACTAATGCTTTTTAAGGGTCAATACTAACTTAAACAAGATAGTTTTTAGGTAGTTCTCCAAGCTTTTTCCAACTTATTCTAGGTACAAGTTAAACATTTCAAAAAAAAGATTTATTAATCTAAAATCCAAATTAACCAATGATGATCCTCATATAAGATATGTAAATAGTGCTAAAAAAAATCACTCATAATCATACACCCCTAACCCTCTACAAGAATGAAATCTAATACATCAAAAAAAGAAAGAAGTGAAAGACTTGAAGCCTGAAATGCTTGATAAAAATCATTTTTGCACTCATAATATATTAAGAAACATTTCAAAAGTGATATATCAGATACCCTTATATAGCCCCATGTCAATTTGAATGGTTGAAAATACTTAAAATGCAAAACTAGCTATAACTAGTTGTTTTTAGACAAATATAGTTATTGTAGAGCTGAACAAGCCATTGCACTAAGCCATTTCACTTTTTACTAGTCTATTCCTTAATTCTAAATAAAAATCTTTAATTTTATTCATGGTGAATGGGTTAATTCAAGTGGCAAATGGTCCAGTTCCTGATGGTTGTTCAATGTGGAACAGAACTATTCATAGTGTCCCTCTTACTCAATCAACCATAATTTTATATATAAAGCTCCAAATTAAAAATAATTTATTTTATTGAAAATAAACTGAAAGATATTTCCATCCATATATATAGTCATATCTAAATCCTTACAAATAGATCTATAGATAATTTTGAAATTAACTTATTTATATGATAATTTTGAATTCAACATAACCTTGCTTCACTCAAATGCCCATAACTTTCTCTATACATCTTGAACTTGTGCATCATTTAATTTTCTGAAAATTGGATATTTTCAGCTTCCAACTATATATTATAGGTCTTTTAAGTCTTCTAAAACTATTCTACACATTAGTTCAAAATGCACTCTCTTGCAGACATAATCAATTTAACTTTCTTTTAAAAAGGTATTCTATGCATCTTTTTCTTACATAGGATTGTTTATCAATCGCACAGGGCTATTTAAAAGTGCATAGAGTTGTTCACTAGGTTATTCACTTAACATTAGAGCCATTTAATCATTCTACCTGATTTTTTTTTATCAAATTCCTTCTTATTGAACCGGATGGTGTAAAATTTAAATAGGGTTGTTCACTTGATTTGAAAAAGCCATTATGTTTTTGGAACAAAGTTCTTCATATTTACCTTATTACTTAAATAAAGTAGATTCTTCATTTCTTTTTGTTCTTTAATTTCTAAGCTTACTACTTCCTAGATCATCTTTCATAAATATTCCCTTCCATTTTTCTTGGATATAACTAACATATAAACACTTAGAGGAGATGTTAGAATGTCTCAATTTTGTCATATCTAAAACAAATAAAATCAAGAATATCGAAGCCTTAACATCAACAAAGGTATTTTTTTAAAAAAAAAATTATTATACTATATATAATAGGGCAAAATTAAGTTTTTTTTACTATTCCAATTTGAATCTAAGTTCGCTTGGTTATGCTTTTCAAAATCATATCACAATAGTTTTTTTTTTTTAATTTCTCAAACAAGATATATAATTAGGTCAAGTTGAGTTTATGTATTACTGCTTCAGCTTGAATTTAATTTGAGTTAGTCCTATTTGTCTTAAGGTGAAGAATAATATGGCATTTTTTTCCTTTTCCCAATAATATATGTAATAAGTGGGATCAAGTTTTCAATTATTTCTAATAGGGTAGGCATTTAGTTCAAACCGAATTAAAAAAATTAAAAACTAAAATTTAAAATATAAATTGAACTGAAGCGAATAAATTTATATAAAATCAAATTGAACCGATTTGATTTAGTTTGATTATAGTTCAATTCGGTTTAAACTGATTTTTTTGAAAAATAATTTTTAATATAAACAATAATTCTTATAATATATTTTAATATAGATAATATATTTTTAATATAAAATAATGAATTCCAAATGAGATTGAATCATTTTGATTTGATTTAATATAAATTTAACCTAATTTACTTTAATTTTAAATAAATTTGATTATTTTGGTTCAATCGAAATTTTTGTTGTGAATGCTAAGGGGAGAATGTTTGGAGAATGTGTGACCCCAAGGCATTGGACTCACTCTACTTTGAATGATGTGTTTTGAATGATAACAAAACTAAAAGAAGTTCTAATATTTGCACTTTAGTATTTTTAGATGATTTGAACAAACCTGACGAACACTAAAGGGGGAGATTGTTATGGATGCTAAAGGGAGAATGTTTAGAGAACTTATAACCTTAAGACCCAATAAACATTAAAGGGTTAGAACAAGTTCAATGGGCGTTGAACATCTCCGAATAGGCATTAGACCATTCAATAGGCATTGAAGGATGAACAACAATCATCGATTAAATGCTGCAAATTGCCAAAGTCTTTTAGACCTCACAACGGGCATTGTCCCTTTGCAATAGGCATTGGAGAAAAGCTCCTGGCTATGTTAGACCTCGTCACAGGGGTTGAAGTTTCACAACAGGTGTTGGAAAAGTGTCCAAACTTGAGCTAAACCTTTTGGAACTGAAAACAGGCATGGCCCCTTCTTAACAGGCATTGAAAGAGTTTCTAATGGGCATTGCAAATTGCTCAACGAGAGTGAAAAGCAACTGTGTGAAGTTTGAAAAAAGAGCACCAAGTTTAAGCTTTCTGGAAATGAATAACAAACATTATTCTTGCTCCAACAGGCATTGTTTTTAAAGCCAACAGGTATTGAATAATGGACAACTGGCATTGGAAGTAACCATTACAAGTTCAACAGAAGTTGATTAAGAACAACGAGTGTTGTCACCTCTAATTGCTAGTTTTGCAAAAAAGTTGTCAGACATAATATCAATTATTCTAATGACTAGTTTTGGAGTTTGGCTATATAAGGAGCATTTTTGAAGACTAGAAAGGTTAGAAAGTTTGGAGAACATTTGTAAGCAACTATAGAACATCTTTGTAACTCTTTGTGCAAACCTTGTATTTTTTGATAGAGTGAGATTACTCTATTACTCTTTTTTAGACTAAGTTTTCTTGAGCACTAAAAGTGTACATGCTACCTAATTGAGAGGCATTTTTACTTTAGGAAATATAAGGAGTTGGGTTAGCTTGCTTGTTCCTTGTAAAAGAGAGTGATTATAAAGATTGTCCTTAAGCTTGTAAAAGGGAAGGTTATCCTTAAGCCTATAAAAGGAAAAGGTTGTTTTTTATCTTATAAAAGGGAAGTTTCTTCCATAACCTAGAAAAGGAAAGGTTTTTCTTAAGTCTTGAAAAAGAAATAGAAAGGCCTAAGTGAAAGTTTAGGGAGTGGAGTAGGCATGTTGTCGAAACACTATAAAACTCTGTATTTGATTTATGTTTGTTACTTCTGCATTTATGTGTTTGTGTTTTTATTTACAACCCAATTCACCCCTCTTTTGGGTTACTTCTTCTGCCATTCATTTTGACAATTGGTATCAAAGCCTAACCTCTTTTGAAGCTTAAGTGCAAGAGGGATACAATCATGACAACCATTAAGTCTTTTTCCTATGGAAGCTTTCTAAAAAATGGACCAACTCAGACCAAAAGAAGCAATATTTCCATGGAGCTAAAAGACCACGATCAAGAGGAAAGGAGGAGAAGGAGTTTAATGAAATCCATATCCACAAGTGATGATGAATTCTCCTGTAATAAAAGGATAAAAATGAGGAAGGCTAAAAGGAAAACGAAAGTTGGATGTCTAATAGCCAAGAATGATGAATCGAATAGGGAATCTTCTAATAAGGTATGTGAACTTGATGATGATATCACAAATAAGTTTATAGTAGAAAATATGATTGAGGCCTTAAAATCAACAAATAATAGTTTGGAGAAATCCTTTTATAGAAATAAGATTTTAAGAAATGAAAATGAGTTATTGAAAAATGAAATTCCTTCATTTCTAAAATTAAAAATGAGCTTCTTAAAGAAGTTGACTGTTTGAGAAAAGAAAAGGAGGAATTTTGCACTTTTCTTATATTCTAATGAAAGAGAATTTTTGAAAATGAAAAGTGATGCTTTGGAAAGGGAAAATGAGGAGTTGAACTCTGAAAATAAATTTTATGAAACTCCTTTCAAATAAAATGACAGTTTTAAAAGGAAGTCTTGGACTTGAAAAACTCTCTTTCAAATTTTACTAAAGGAAAAGAAAATTCAGATTTACTTTTAGGCTCTCAAAGAGATACTAATGTGAAACATGACATTAGATATAATCATACCTCTTCCTCCACTTCTAAATGTGTGTTTATTAGAGCTTCACTTTCTAAAACACCAAATGTCCAAGGTGTTGAATCACTAAGCTCTTCATAAAGACTAATGCAAACGCCAAGCCTAAGAGCACAACATTAGCACATGCTTACACTAGAAAGCCTAAGAAAAAAGCTAACCATACTTATATGTATGCATCTTATAAGCCCAAGAGGCAAAATGTGCTACACTTTGCACCTAGAAGAAAAATTACACATGATCACCTTATTTTAGGGAGAATATACAAAAGACTCATGTGTATGATCATAACTGTCCTCACTCTTACATGTAAAGGTAAATCAAGCCTTTATTTGTAGAACCAAGTATGGAAAAAATGCAAAGGTTCCTTCTCATGTTAGGCATCAATCCTTTAGAAAGCCACCTCACACTTGCTCTACAAATAAGCTAAAGAAAGCATTTATTTGGCAATACTTTTATTGTGAACATTTTGGCCATAAAGCATACTTTTGCTATGCTAGGTTGAGAGATGAGAATATTTATGTTGTTAACCCCCTTAAACCCAAAAGAAAATGGGTATCAAAGAAATTTTAATTTTGCAAGTTTGGAGGCTCTTCACCCTATGCTCAAAATGGAGAATCAAATGGTGATTAGAGCTACAATATTGAAGAGGAGCTGAAGTTTTTTAGAAAAATATTTGTATTTTTAGAGAACACAAACAATTGACATCATTAACTGTAATGTATCTATATCCCTTTTTTTTTTTTTGTTTAACATACATTTGCTGAAGGGGAGATTGTTTTACGAACCATCATTGGTATCAGTTTGATTTTTTTTTTTTTTTTTTTAGGAATCTCTAACAACTATCCTTCTTTTCTTCCTTTCCTCAATTTATGAAGAGAACTTGTAACCCTAAGTTATGTTAACTGAATTTGTGTTTGAATAAAGCATATAGATATGAAGAGTTTTCATTCTCTGTTTGATCTGTATTTTCAGTATCTTTATGGTTGTTTTGTTTTTTTGAAGAAGTTGGTCTAGATTTTAGTAAAAGAATGTTTATATGTTTGTAAAAGGGAGAATGTTTTTTTAAGGAGAGAATTTTTATATATTTTTTATCGTGATAATAGAAAAGGAAAGGGGGGGGGGGGGGGGGGGGGATAAGTTTTTGATGGTTTTTTTTTTTTATTTTATTATTTTTTTTTGTAAAAAAT
>CATIWR010174491.1:0-21386 GCA_949677035.1 Omphalea diandra
AAGTCTCACTTCTGCCCACATTATAACACACACTCTCTCCATCAAGGTAAAAAGTGAGAGAGCGATAGAAAGAGATTTTCAGAATGTAAAGATGAAGCAATGTTAACTGTAGATCTGAAGGCGTGACATACTCTCTCTCTCACTTCACTTTTCTTCTTTAAAGATGCATTGATAGAGACGTAGGGTATCATGGATATCAAAAGATACTATCCATAAAGCAACTAATAGTTGCCCCATATATATACATATATATATATATACACACGCACACACCCATATTCCTATTTAGTTTTTCCACAGGTCCCATTTTTATCAAATTTTGAGTGTGAAAAATGAGTTAGTTTTCTTTCTTTTTTTTTTTGGGGTTAACAATAATTGAATATTTTCCAGCTAATTTATGGTCCATGAAGGCCAAATCCTTCCTTAGATGAGTCTAGGGTTGGTAATAGCCTATATGATTTGTTTGTAAGGGAGAATATGACATGTAGTTAAAAGAGGGTTTGAATTAGATATAATAGAGTTTGGATCATAAAAAAATCAATTCATTTATAACATATCAAATTTTTGTGTATAAAAATTGATCCGCATATGATATGATATATCATCCTTTAATTAATTAGATTTGTGTCTTAAAATTGTAGTATATGATTTATTAAGTGCTATTTAATTTATGTTATAAAAATAATTTATCCTTAAAAATTAATTTTATTTTAATAATGAATTTAATTAAGTAGGATTAAAAATATAATTTAATAAAAAATTAGATTAAATTGAACTTATTTAAACTTCTACAGTTAAATATGCTATAAAACCAATTTATCATCTTTATATAAAAAAATTTTAATCGCTTAAAACATTTGAAAAATTTAAGATGTTAACAACCAAATAAAACCCAATATTTGCACGAGGTTAACTGGAAACTTTAAAATACAATTTTCCACTTCTCTTTTCTCTTTCTCAAAAGACTCTCAAATTTACTTTTGAGCAATTAGTGATAAAATCTTATCTATAGTAGTCTCCATATCAATGAATTAAATTTACAAAATCTTTTGAAATATTGTTTCATTGTTTTCAGTTTAATCTTTTTTTTTTTTTGACATTTTTATCAGTTTTTAATTTTCTTGATCTAAGATCAATTGAAATTTATTTTATTTTCTTTATAATAGTAATGTGAGTTTGTTTTTTTTTTTTTATTTGATTGTTCTAATAAAATACAGATTTATAAATTTGCAGTTATTTATTTATTATGATTTTTTTAAAATTTATGTGGGTAATATGGGTCTTTACTTATGAAAATTTTATTATCGTTTCATAGGATTGTTGAAAGCTTTGATATAGTTGGTGAATAGGTTGTTATTATTTGCGTTTCATTCAGACTTTCAAAAGAGCCTATAAGTGAATGATCGATAGTACCACCAAATGCAATGTATTTATCATCAAGTTGAAAATTATAAAACTCTATCAATATGATTAAAAGTTTTCAAGAAAAGCTACAAATGTAATATTTTTATACTTTGTTATGGAAATAAATTTAATATTTATATCAAGTTGTACTAAATTTATTATATAATGAAAGGTCAATATTTTCCTAAAAAAATTTTAGATGTGGTAAATTAAATTTTAAATTATTTCTTTAAAAATACTATTTATGTATCCGTTAATCAATTATTGATTTAAACATTTTTATTGCTTTTATAATTACAAAGATATTTTACACATTCAAAGTTACGTGAAAAAGTTATATTGTGTCATCCGTTTATAAAATATGTACACATTTGATTAATAAGATTAGATTAGATTAATCATTTTTATTTTATACTATAAATTAATAATGACACTTTACAATGTATCATGTTTTAGCTGTAGATGAGTCCAAGACCCTATTACTCGGTTTGTGCACTCAGGAATTCAACCTTAGTAATAATTTAAAAAGAAAAAAAAACCCTCAAGTTTCTTTGTCAACTATACTAATCCTTAGAGTGAATATTTTTCCGTCACTAGGAAAAATATTTTTTGTTGACTGATTTTTTTATGCCACGAAGCTGAACGCCAAAATTAAACATGTGAAAAGTTTTACATAGGAAAATAACAAAAACACTAAAATGCAATAAAAAAAATATTATTCGCATTTATATTGTTTTAACAAAAGTTCTAAAGTGTAAAAAAGAAAAAAAAAAAGCATTAAAGTGCAATTACCTTTTCACTTATTCATTCTTAGATAAAATATTCCATATATAGCCAAACTTGCAGAAAAAAAAATGGTCCACCATCATTAAAGGTAGCAAATGACTTAGAATTTGGATGAGTTTGAGTTTAATTAATTTTAAATAGGATTATTTTTAGATCAATTTAATTATGAGTCTTTTTTTTTTTTTTTGTGAAGTAGTCATCAAATTAACGTAATAGATAGAAATTTGAGTTATTTTGAGTTTCAAGTTTGATCATATTGAATTACTTATAATTTAAATATTTTAAATAAAAAACATGATTTTGATTTTTAAAGTTTTTAAATTGTTCATAATTTAAATGGAATTTTGGATGAAATTTATAATATTTTAAATACAAATAGTAATTTATATGGCTGTGCCTAAGGGCATATCGGTTGAAGTAGATTCTTCTCTATTTTTTTTTGGATCAATCAAAACCTCTTTTCAAACTGTACAAGCTTCTTCCAAAGCATACGACTTTCTTTCTGAGTGTGATTATAGATGTTATCAAGAGTTCAAAATTAATAGAAGAGTAGAAACTAGCTAAGTTATATAGTGTACATTCATCTTTAAATGCACGTACCTGTTTGAAGTTATTTTCTATAGCCATGAACACTCATAATATATTTTGTTTTTACTGTGGGAAGAAACTTTTTTAGTTGTGAAAGTTGCGCCTTTCAAGTTTCTATTTCTCCTTAACCCTATATATAACACTCTTGATGAAGGGATTTAAGGGCTATTACGATCTTTGCTTCAAGATGATTAAATCTTTATGAGTGGAAACGAAGTTCTGATATCACGTATTAGTTTTAAATGACAATCCAAAAAAGAAAGTAAATTAAATTTTAAAAAACACTAACTTTAAATGCCGTTGAATAATCAAACTATTAAAATCCAAAGTACATAAAAAAAAAAAAAAAAAACATAAGAAGAAAAAGCAAAGAACACAAAATATTTATAATGGTTTGACACTAATTTTTCCACATTCATTATTTTTGTTCTATTTTGATTTTTTTATCTTTAATTATTTCTTATCTTTAAACTTCACTTATCTTTAATTCTTTCTTATCTTTAAACCCTTAAATCTAATACTAAAACACTTAAAAGTGAATATTAGAACTTTCAATATTTTATTATTAAAAGTTTTAAACAATATAAACCTTACTTTAAAATTTAGGATCAATTACTATCTTTTCATATGTTTCAATTTTTATAATTAAGATATGTTTTTTTAAAACCAAAATCTAAATATAATGAAAAAGAATATTATGTTAAAGAAGAAAACTTTTGCATTTCGATCGAAAATGTTCTCTTTTTCAATTTCTTTTTTAGATAAATTTTGTAGATATTTTACTGTTTTCTTGTAGTGATTTTTTTTTCAATAAACAATATTTACTTTCTCATTCTAAAAAATTTAATTTTTCTTTCAAAAAAATTAATTTTTTATTTTTTATGCTCAATGCCTCAAACGTATATGAACTGTTTACATCTGTGTTAAAATTGGAGTAAATTAAACCATAAGTAAGAGTATAAGTGCATCAAAAAAAATTAATTCGATCAAGATTGGACTTCTTTTAAAAAGTTTAAGGGCTAAATTATAACTCAATTCTTTAAATTTACACGATTAAGGTCAACAATAAACAATGGGGTATAGCCAAATAGCTGGTGGGCCAGCCCCTTGATTAGATACAATCCCAAATCCAAAAGTCCCCTGAAAGAATTGTCCCAACCGTCCCATCAATTTGTGATGTCTCTCGAATAGTCCACCAAAAGGGCAATTACAAATTAAAGGTACCAGGTTTAGACCGAGCTAGGGTTTTCGGATAGGGTTTAAACCTTCAAATTGTTTCCGCCCTGTCCTACGTGTTACAAGTTTTACTCTTTTGGCTGTGCTAATGTAATTTGTATCACTGTATCAAACATTCCATAAACAGGATGTTTTAGGTTTCTGGCCAGTAGTAAGCATTTTTCTATATAACTATAGCATGCAATTAAATGATTATAGATATTATTATCAAATTAAGGCTCCTTTTATTTCACGAAAATTATGAAAAATATTTTTTAGAAAAATAATTTTCGTATTTTCATTTATTTGGTACATTCAAAAAAATTAGTCAACAAAAAATATTTTCTGATCACAGGAAAAATTAAATCATTTTTTTAGGAAAATGGCTTTCTATTTTGAAAATAGAAAGTCATTTTCAGAACTTTGGTAAACTCATTTAAATAAAAAATAAATCATATAAATACAAATTTTTATTATTAGTAGTCATTCTTGACTATCGACACTCATTATCAGTCATCGTCTGTCATGGTGGTCGCCGGTGATAGGTGAAAACTATAAAAATTTATATTTTAATGTGTTTTCTAATATTAAACAATAAATACTACAAATATAAAATATTTATGTTTTAAATTTTATTATAATCTTATAAATCAAAAAAGTTAATATTTTATGTAGTGTATTTCAACCACAAAAAATATATTACTCAAAATATTTTTAACAAACAAGTTATTTTTCATAAAACAAACATAGCTTAAACGACATTAAAATACACTAATACAAGTGGGGATTCCATGCTTCGCATGGTTTAAAATTATTATCAATTTTTTTAAGGTTTTAAAGTGTAATTATATAATTTTTTAGTTGTGTTATTATTTATTATACTTATTGAATGATATAAAAGTAGAAAGTTCAATATCTATAATATATTTAGCACAGTGAATTTTAACATATTATTTCATTATTTAAAATGTCATATTTAATTTTTTAGTATTTATCTGTTTTTTTATACATAGTAGTTTGTTATTTCTAATGATATTAACAAAAAGTAAGTATTATTTGAGATTGTTGAAGAGACATAATTATAGTGTGAATCAATAAATTATTGAGTGTAAAGGATTTAAGAGAAAATAATAAGACTAAAAAATGATAAAACATGTATTAAAAGGAATTCAATTGAAATGAATAATTTATTATTAAAAGAGTTAGAGTTAAAATTACATATTTATCAACTAAGTAAGACAAAACTTAACCATGATTTGTCACATCAACATATATAAAGTTAAATTTGAGAATTTCGTCATATTTTTGCTTTTAACTTCATATATATATATGATTCTCTTAATTAAGAATCCAAATAGGGATACTAATAAGTTTCTTGAAAGACATTATATAACTGTAGCTACCCATGGAGATGCTTTCTAATATTTAGTGCATTTGTGACATGAATGAGAAAAAGTTGAATTAAAGATTTGCCATTTCTTCGCCTTGTATGTGAAAGATAAACGTGGGACAGGTAAACAAAGACCTTAAGAGCCTTCATGGCTGCCCCATTGATGTGTAATCACAGATACTTGAGACTGTGCTACTGCCAGTTGAATCATAACTCCCTCTTTCTCTTTCTTTTGATGTTTTATTTTATTTTATTTTTTGAAATGCTTTATTTTGAATAGTCAATGCTGAATTTGTTTGATCCAATATATTTGACTTCCTAGAAACCAAAATAAAATAAAATAAACAAATAACCTGATGTAATATTCAAATTCTATTGTATAATAGTTTTATTCATTTTTTTTTATGAGATTGAAATCATGTTTGATTCATCATGGTTATGTCTGGAATAAATCATACAAGAAAAGAAAAAATTCTAGTAACAAAATTATATCATTTTAATAATATAATTCTTTTATTTATAATAAAATTTAACTTGATAAATTCAATTAAATTTTATTATTTAGATAAATATATATTATTATTTATTTAAAATAAGCATAAGTTAAGTTATAAGGTTATTAGAATATATTTATTTGAATTTTTAATTGGAATGTATTCTCTCAAAGTCTTATGGCTTTAATATAATTTGACTTTCTCATCAAATAATTTTGTTGAATGAAAGAATTGAATTATTTTAAATATAAACTTTCAAACAAGAGAATCATTATAATATAATTTAATTTTATTAATTTTTTTTCAAAATATGAATTTCCAAATAATATCTATATGAACGAAAATGAAAGTTGAGATTGTTAATTAATTGAATGGTAAAGTTTTATAGAGTATTGAAATTTCATTGCATAGATGCTTAGGATTTAAAATTAATTTAAATTATGCTTTTTAAGAATCATAATTATGTTTGATTCATCTCAAATATGGAAGTGAAAGTTTATGTTATTAATTGAATAGTGATTGGTGAAGTCTAAATATTGTGTGGGACTTTATATATTCCTCTTATAAAGATGGATAAATTTCATTATGAACGTAGGTCACTAATTCGAAAATAAATTATGCAATAATTAACACAATGTCATATATGTAAATTTGAAAAAAATTACCAAAATTTCCAAACTTTTAAAGAAGCATATGCTATTAATTAAGACGCAGCATGATATCATTGCATAATTGATAATGGTGGATTAAGTTCATGCAATAATTTCTAAAAAGGGAGATTCTTGTTCGATCCAAATTCTTGGTGAATCAAAATTAGTGTAAATTTTCAGCTTGGCTTTGAAAATGTAATCTAAATTTAATTTGATTTTAAAAATAATTTAAAATTTTCAAATTAAATTTAATATTATTTGACTTGTGAATCAACCCAATCTTAACTTAACCTACGAGTCGATCTGAATAATTTTATTTAAATTATTAAAATTTAAAATTTATTTAAAATAAGAATAATATTTTTTATTTTAAAATTAAAATTAAGAATGACCTGATATCCAACATGAAATAATTCAAAACGAATTTGCTAAAAAATACAATATAAAATTAATCTGACTAAAAAAAATATGATTCAAACTCTCCGTCCCAAACCAAACCAATTACAACCCCTAGTCAAAATACATGAAGCGAGCCCCGCAGATAATTGAGTCACCCCACAGATTTTGTTCTATGGGAGGTGCCTATCCAGAATAAACCCAAGATGTATTAAGTGTACTTAACATAACATGGCATTGTTGGCATGCTAATTAAATAAGATTGAAATCTCATATTTCAAATGCGAAGATGATGGAATAAATTCACGGGGAAAATTCTATAGGGCACTTAGTATAATATTTCAATTTATATATCAAGCTAATAATATAAATTACATGTAACTACACATTAAATATATATATATATATATATATATATATATATTGTTTCCTAAAAAAAAGCAATGATTGTTAGTGGTAAGTGATTAATGATTAATGGTAAGCAATTAATCGTCAAATATCAGTTGTAAATGATTAATAAATATAAAGTGTTTGATAATTTGACAATTAAAAATGCGATTAGATTATAAAATGATAAAAATAATTATTTTTGTATTTTAATTAATTTTATATAAAATATTAATTGGTACAATGATAAATATAAGACTAATATTAGTAAAAAAATTTGAACTTCAATTTTTATATTTCAAATGCTATAAAAGTTAGTTTTTAGCTTACAATTACATTTTCTATATGCTGCTTAAATTGAAACTCTAAATGTTAATATTTACCAAATATTCTTTTTTAGTGTTTGAAACTCAATTGTTGAATGCTAATAAGTAAATATCAAATCAAAATTTTATATCTATATTAATATATATATATATATATCTACAGCTGTAAACAATAATAATTTTATTAAATATTTAATATCAATACATAATTAGTACCAACTAATAATAATAATTAAATCAAACAGGTCTTAAATCAGAAGCTTTTATTAACATATGGAAGAGAGAAAATTTTGTTCCCTCATAGGACAAATGAACTTGAATGCTTACATATGGGGAAGAGTGAAACAAGGGACTGAGTTAGGATCTTATCCTACTACTATATTGCTTGGTCAAGTCAATCAAATAATTAATTATGGTTATTATGGAGGCAAGGTCATAAATGATAGAAAAATGTTAGTTTTGAATTGAAGGTAATGGGCGGTTCGACTGATACATAGTAGCAATGGTAATTTCATTCCAGTGGAAGGATGCAAGAGAAATCAGATTTGCAGATAGTAACAATTAAAGATAGTTTTTAAAGGAGGGAAATTCAGGCATATAACAAATAAATATTAGGTTATGCTTGGTGAACTGTAATCAAAATTGTAATGATATTGTGATTACATTATATTTTTTTCTTATTTTATTTAATTATATAAAAATTATTATGATATAATTAATTTCTCTTAGTACATGTCACACAAAAATATAGGTAATTATGAATATATTACCATCACTCTCACTTTACTATCCTCACCATGACCAATTCCACTAAGGCCACCTCACTAAACCATCATAAAGGTTTGCTTCAAAACCATTGCCATCATAACCATTGAGACTTCATTGTCGGCTGTGACTATTACCAATAACATCATTGTTTTAGAAATATTTATGTCAATAAAAATAAAAATAAAAATTTATGATTTCATTTCATTATATTAATTTTATTTTTAGAACCAAATATAAGATTGCAATAACTATTACATTAAAGTCAAAGTATAATGCAGATATAATATTTCTTTCTGTAGATGATTTTAGGTTTCTCAAATTCTTAGAAAAAAGAGAATTTAGTTAAGAAAAAAAAAAAAAGTATTTAAGGATGGGACATTTAAGAAATAATATTTCGTTCTTTCACCATCGTGCAATCCAGCGTAAGAGGCGAAGCAAAATTTTTTTACTTAAAAATGATGATGGCATATGGGATTAATGATTTCCAATGCTTTAATAGAGATGGTAGTGAAGTTCTTTAAGTCTTCATATTTGAAGGATGTTGTTCATGGCCCCGTCTTTGCGCTGTCAAAGTTATGTTCCCTTCGGTTAATGATGAGATGGTTGTATGTTACTTTGGGGAACAGATTTCTAATGCGAAAATTTATAAAGATCCGAGTGGTATGAAACCTTGGATAGTTCCGAGGTTCGATTGATGGCGTCCATGCTGGGTTCTATCAGTCTCAATGGTCGATTGTTTGTCATTCTATTTGTTAGCTTATTTATAAAATTTTCTGAGAAAGGCGAGTTCCTTCTGAAACAGTTGTTGTTTCCCATCATAAAATCAACGAACACGGAGCGCATTTCTGATTTTAGGCCTATCAGCTTATGTACCGTCCTTTATAAGCTAATAATGAAGACTATAGCCGCTCGTCTCAAGAGCCTTTTGCGTTGATTATTAGTTTTGCTTAAACAAGCTTTGTTCGGGAAGAAAATGAGTGACGATATTATCATTACTCTGGAAGAGATTCATTCTGTGCGACAAAAAATGGATAAGATGGGTTATATGGCTTTCAAAGTATACTTAGAAAAGGCTATTATAAAATGAGACGTGATTTTTTGTGAGGGTTGATAGGTGTAGCGAGTAGCTACACCTACAGCGTTATATCTAATAAAACAGCGTTTGCCTGTTTTTTTCTTTTTTTAATAATAGATACCGAATTTGATTCGATAATTTCTTTTTCATTTTTTCAATTCAATCTTCTATCTTTTTTATTCACTTTTTTTATCTTCAAAAAAAATTATCAATAAGTCAAATGTGACTTTAATGATAATAATAACTATATTAAACCATATTTAACTTCATATACATAATTTCTTCTTAATTTATAAAATTTATTCATTCTTTTGTTCACTTTTTTATATATTATCTGAACAAAAATTCTACCTGAAAATTATAGTACTCAAGACAACCAAATGTTGCCTTAAAAGCTACATAAAAGCAGATATAGCTCTTTGCTACACTTAAAGGTGAGCAAATGGTCGGTTCAATTAATCTATTTTGGTTTTTTATTAAAATCAAATAAACCGAATTTTATATATTGAAAATTAAACTGAATTGAAATTTTTGAAAACATCGAATTAACGGAACCGATTAAATCGAAATTTATGTGTCTATAAACCAAACCAAATGAACTTATAAAAAAGTTAATTTGGTTCGATTTGATTAAATTACATGTATTTTAAATTTAGTTCAATTTAAATTTGTTTAATTTATTAATAACTTCAGTTAATTCTGTTTTTTATCCAAAAAATTGAATCGAAAACCAACATTTTTTTAAAATTAAAATCAAACTAAATCGATTTTATCAAAAATCAAGTTGAACCGAATCAACTCGGTTTTATCAATTTTTCAATCCAGTCTAATTTTTGCTCGCCCCTAGCTACCCTTGCTGTTTCCTATTTTTTGTTTGATACACTTTTGAAGGATGGTTTTGACTTAACTGGTACACGTTATTATGCAACGTTACTCTTCTACTAATTTATATATCTCTTAGAATAGCGAGCTCTCTTTTAAGTTTATTCCTTTAAAGGGGATCCCTTCTCGTTACACCTGTTTGTGCTTCGCTAAGTGAGACTCATCTTATTTGAAATTTGATTTATCACAGTAGTTAATATGTGGAGCAACAAATTTATTAGCAACCTCCTCCTCCTAATTGCAGTAGCAGGTGGCCTCATTCATGATAGCTCAGGAGTTTGGCTTCCGGGTTTTGCAACGATATTGGTAGTTGCTCAGTGATCGCAGTAGAATTATGGGGTATCTATGTTGGTTTAAACTTTGCTTGGGATAAAGGGTACGAAGAATGTACTGTAGAAGCTTATAACAAGAGTGTCGTTGATATGGTGTGTGGGAAATCATCAGTTTTAAACGCTAATAAGAGATTAGTCCTTGATTCCAGCATTTAATTTACTGTTCTTGGGAGGTGAAGATTTAACATGATTTTACAGAGGCCAATTTCGCTAAGAATTGCTAACAAACTATGGAGTCTCTTTGCCCATTGGTTCTCATGTCTTAGAGATGCTCCTTCCCATGGAATACTGTTATGGCTCCTCCACGATATCTCTGGTATCTCCTATCATATGATCACACTTATATAGACTAGTTTGTGGTGCCACCCTTTTATTTTATTTTATTTTATTTTAAGCCTTACACATTCTGAAAAGGGTGTTCAATTTCGCTATTTAAGGATAATAAATAATTTTGTTATTCCTTACTAGTTGAGTTAATCCTATTGGTAAATAAATTAAAGTAATGACTATTAGTTGTTGGAACTAATGCTTTTAAAATTCAACCGGATTAGTTAGTCGAATTATTAAATTAAAAATCAGACTAAAGATTGGTTCAATTAGGTTTGAATTTGTTTAAATTTTTTATTTTTTAACATTATATATTTTTTCTCATATCGTGTTGTCTTTTATATCTTTAATGCTATTTCATTTTTTTTTAATATTTGAACCATTTGAAACAAATCAGTTTAATCAATTGAATTAAAATGATCAATTAACTTATTCAATTTTCAATCTATTTTTAAAAACATTAATTAAAACCAGTGACGTATCTTAGAGCTTTTTTCATATTAGCTTATTGATTTTACATCATATTTAGATTATATTACTTATTTTAAAATAAGAATTAATTTTTATGTTATCACTTTATTTTAATTCATAAAAATAATACAAAAATTATTGAAAATATTCTAGTTAATATTTATTTATAAGCTATCAATATTGATATCCCTTTACAAATACATTATATTTTTTTTAAAAAAAACTCGATTATTTATATTTCAAAATTTGGGCCGAAAAGGCTTATGGGCTCTTTTTTTCCTAGGATTACAAGGAATGGGCCAAACTATATACGAACTCCTTTCAAGAGCTGGATCAGCAACACACACCTGTACTCGGGAAGCTTGCCTCTGTGTATCAAGAAGTAGCAGTTTTCAGGTGATTCCATCACCAACCAATTTTCACACGTGATATTGAAAAAATATTACATAATATGAATTCTATGCATATCACAAATATAACAACTCAAGTTGTTTACAATTTAATCCAATTACTGCAACTTAAGAACAATTATGAATCAAGTGAAGACCCCAAATCATAAATATACTCTTAAATGCAACATCGGCTCCCTCTTATACTTCCAATAATCTCACTCTAAATATGGTCAAGAAAAATCATCATATGCAAGATACCGATAATATGTATAAATTCAAAAACAAAATAATAAATATAAATAGATTACATTTTTAAATATCTAGAAAAATGAGTTTAAAATTATATTTAAATATATACTTAAGCCTTCTAGATAGGAAGAAAATAAACGAAAAAGAGGGCATTGAATCAAAACTAAAAAGTTAGCAACAATGATGACGAAGACACAACAAATCCATCGATGCTGAATTGATTTGCATTCATGCAGCATATTTTGTCAATCAATTGTAATTCAGATGAGATTGTGATTGACAATTAGACAAGTTCATCTAAATAAAAAAATAAATCATATATATATATATATATATTAGTTGTGTTTGATTATTGACATCTATCATTAATTGATTATAAAGATAAATGAAACGTATAAAATTTTTATTTTTAATATATTTTTTTATATTAAATAATAAATAGTATAAATCGAAAGAAAATATAAAATAATTATTATCTAAATTTTATATAATTTTACAAATAAAAAAATTAATATTTTTTTATAATGTCTTTTAAACACTAAAAAATATATTATTTAAAAAATATTTCTCAAATAAATTATTTTATGTGAACAAATAGAGCTTAATTTTTATGAAGCATGTGATATAGAGTGGCCATGAGAAGACACTTAACTTGCTCAGCTTTCTTCTCCCATACAAGGAAAAATGTTTCTCCGTCACTTGTTTCAATTAGGCAACTGCTTTCACGCGTCGAAATTGTGCGTCTGGGAAAATCAGAATTACATATTTTTATCAATTATTCCCCCAATAACACACGCCCATTAGAGTTGATAACTGAAAGATTGATTCGAATTATATCAGAAATATCACTCTTACATACAATTAATTTCAATAATCAATTCTATCTTATTTCAATCTAGAGATGACAACTGATAAAAGAGTTAATGGAGATTTCCCGAGATGGGAAATCCCTTTTTTTTTTTGCCCTTTATGGGGCAGGACTCAGGAGTGGGGATCCTTGTCCTGCCCTGCCTCGAGAGAATCCCTAAATAAGATTCATGTGGAAACTCTTACACGCACACACATATATATCTATATATAATTTTTTATAGGTATATATTGAATATATTTTCTTGTGCATAATTATATATTTAGTGTTTATACATTAATATAATAATATTTTTATTTATAATTTATAAAAAGTAATTCAAAAGATTTTTAAAAAAATAAATTGCAGAATGGGGAATCTCCGTGGAAATAGAGATCCTTGCAATTGAAAACATGGAAATATATTTTTTTTTTTTTTAAAAAAATCTCCATTAAAAGGGACAAAACAGAAATGAAGAAAAATCTTCACCCTTACTTTAGACTCATTAACATTCCTATTTTATCTCAGTTTTCAGAACTTAAATTGATAATAAGTTATTCTCGACATCCAAAATCTAATTTCAACAATCCTTCTTAATGAATTTTTTATTTCGTCTTACTTTTTATATCATTAACACTTAACATCCCCTTGTTTTTTTTTTTTAAAAAAAGGTTGTCTCTCGTTTTTTATTTGCATATCTGCAAACAACTATTCTCTTATAGTGTTTTGAGACCACGGTTGATATATTTTATCAATGATAAAATATTTTTCTTTATTTTTTAATAAAATAGATTATTTTACTCTATTTATTAAAAAATTATTTTTTTTATTCTAGTTTTGTTATGTTATGTTATTTCTCTTTTTTATCTCTGTTTTTTAGTCTTTGATGGTTTGAGATTAATTAAATAATATGATGATATATATTTTTTTCAAATCTATTTTGGCATATTATATAAGTTTTAGTCTATATTACGTTACAACATCATATCTGACGAAAATCTCTATAATCGATAAAAATGTAAAGTCATCAAAAAATGGTTTTAAAACTAAATTAATGTGCGACTACCAGAAGTGTTGAAAATCGATTTTATAATGATACTCTAGATTATAAGATTTTTTTTTTTTTGTATATGTTGTATGATTATTTATGAATGAAAATATCTTTTATTATTCTAAAAAAAAAAATCCCTTCCCTCTAAATTGATATAATGTACTTTGTGAAAAAATAATAAATTGAGAATTTATACCAATAATAGGGGAGAAAAAGAGAAATTAAAGCTCTTTATAGTTAAAGAATTTGTTGTAGTTTTTATATTAAAAAAATTACCTATGTACTGCCTTAAAACATTCCTAAAGAAAATTGAGTTATTTACTAGTAATATCACCATTTTTTTCGTGTTTAGAATTGTAATATCACCAATCTTAAAATCACTATTCCTAGGTCTTAGATGTCACAGAATTCATATAAACATATATGCCTATATTCACAAAGTATTTTTTTTCATTTACTAATCAAAGAGAATGTTCAAATAAATAATCATATAACATTTATAATTAACAATATTAACTATAAAAAATTATGAATAACTCATCATTTATGATTCCTTTATATATATATATTTTTAATTATTTTAATATCTCAATATGATAGAACTTTATATTGAAATTATTATAGTGTCTTAAAAGATTATCTTTATTTCATAAATACATCAATAATACTTTGAAAATAATAAACATCAATTTTAATTAGAAAATATAAAAGCGACACTCACTGATCAAAATAAAAAAACCTACAAATATGAAAAAACACCAGTAAAAGATTTACAATTCTATATATAATAAGAGGGATAAAAAAAACGTAAATTGATCATTGAAATAATAAATTTCAATTTATTAAATAGAAAATAAAAAAGAAAATTACTGCTAAGCAGCCTCTAAGTGATTTAATAATAGAAAATCTAAAAAATAAAATGAGAGAAAGGAAGAGAGAGTATATTTGAAGACATTATTTCAAGCAAAAATAAATTTTTAAAATGCATTAGTTTTGCTAATATTTTATATATCATAATTATGGCACACCTATACCTGCAACTGGCGACCAGATAAATATTTTTTTAAAAAAAAACACCCGAAAATTGCATATTCTGTGTATCCAAATTTTACATTGATCTCATTTGCATGGTCATGACCGAAGAAACAGCAAAACCCAAAAGGGGCATTCTTCCGACTTTGGAGTCTCGATATAAGAAGGGGGAAGGGTGCCTAAAAGAGTGGCTCAACAAACCCATAAAGGGCACCAAAAATCAACCAAAGCAACTGTACCTTTTCATGGCCTTCATTCTCCTAGCTACTCTCTATCAAATCAAAGCTGACTCAACTAAGGTGCTCAATGGTAGAAAAAGTACCTCATAATAAGCAATGGCACTACAAATCACCCAACCCACATAATTTTGGGAATCTAATTAAAGAGTAAATAACATTATATTTGTAGCAACCAATAGTTATTTACACTAACCTACCCCCTAAATGAAACAAAGAAAATTCATTAAAATTTAATTATTAAAAAATCTAACTTATTTCCAACCAAAGATAATAGTATTATTTAATTTTAAGAATAGTACAAACGACTGAGGGAGTTTTTATTTCGACTTGAATTTAATTTTTTGTGTCAATATTTGAAGAAATTATCTCTTTAGATATACCTTTAATTAATTTATCTATCAAACTGATGTAAAATATATTTTAAAATAAATTTTAATTGATATGTGAATTGGCTAGAAATACATTCAAAAAAAGAATTACATGGTTTCAAATCTATTTTATATATATATATATATATATATATATATATATATATAATAGTTAAAAAAGTTATTTTAGAAAAAGAAACAAAATGTATAAATCTCTCCAAATACACACAAGACTTTGAAAATCAAAGGCTCATAGCAATATTTTGAAAATTGAATCGAACTGATTGACCCAACTAGCAAAATTAAAAATTAGATTAGTGATCAATTCAATTTTAATTCTGATCGATTTTTAATTATTATTTTTAAATTATTTTAATAATATTTTTAAATTTATTTGTTATTAAATTAATTAAATTAACTAATTAAACCTATCAAACTAATTAGATTAAAACTCAATCAATTAATTTCACAAACTAGTCTTATTTTAAAAATATTAGTTGAGAGCGAAAAATGTTTTTGCAATGTGGTGTTACTACCTAGATCAATAAAAACAAATATTAGCAAATTTAACAAAAATAGTACTTGATACTATCCAAATAAAAATGGGTTAGGCCCAATCATACACAAAGCCTTACTCAGTCTCCAATCCTTAAAATAGGTCATGCAGTTCAGTCTGCCTTAGCCTCTCAAAACTATGGACTAGCGCATCCCGACCTACTCAATTACAATTAGTTTACAACCCATCCTGAATAGGAATATTATCTCTTATCAAGGAAAATAAGTCCCATCAGGAAATAATCACTAAATATGAAAAGTTCAAGTCTCAATCTAATAAGGAAATAAGCATCTCTAATCATCACATAAAGAGCACAACTAGGTATCTCTCATATTATTACATTTTACGTTCTCAATAGCACATTATTAACTTGAGTATCGGAGTGGGCTTCCGACGACCAACCGAACACCCTCTCATCCTTGTTGTCTCGAAAGAACTTAGTTAAAACCATCCAAGCCAACCACCTTTGCTTAACTCAATTCACCCGAGCTGACTAATATGGTAAGTCTCACAACATCATTGGTATGATGATGTGTGGACTTATTACATTAGACCTTTCAAAACTTCAATCAAGACCTTTCCTAATGATCCAAAAACCCATAAACTCACCTCTAGTCTAATATTTTAGACAGTGCATCCCCAGCAAGCCTCTTAACCTTAGTTTCCCTACCAACACTATGGAACCTAGCATCCCACCTTGTTAGTACTCCAAATCATGATTCTCAAGCTGCATTCTAGCCTCCAATCATGGCCTCGACCAAACGGCAGCCCAGCTTATTGTTGCTTATGTGGATTTCATGACAACTTTGAAAAGGATTGAGTCGACCCTACCATGAAAAGAGCATGTGGCCATTTCGCACACTGCCATTGCTGAGCCGCTACATTTGCCACCACCACTAACTCAAAACTTAGCTTGTGAAGATGGAAAGAACATGCATTCAAAAAGCTTGCAATGACGTGGGAGAATCATCATACAAGCTAAGAGAAAGTTGAGCGGCTTGTGTAGAAAACACTTATTGGGATGAAAATGCTCTTGAAAAGAAAGTCATAGAGGTGGTCAGATGATTAAGGAGCAAGGAACACTTCACCCTTGACTACCACTCTTATGACCATGATCCTCTAATTGTAGAGGTCAGGGATGAGTTAGTACCCCCATAAATTCAAACTGCCCCCAATTGACAACTACAACGAAACAATTGATCCTCGAAGCCACTTTAAGAGTTTTAGTCCTAGTTGAAACTCTATAACTGCTTGGATGCCCTTATCTGCAAAATCTTCCCTACTATCCTTGAAGGAGTAGCACAAGACTGGTACTAAGACTTAGCCTGCAACTTGATTCGCAATTTCACTTAGTTTTTGTAGCCCAGTTCGTATCAGTCATCACACAAGTAAAAATCTCTTTAGACTTGCATGAGGTTGTCCGAGAAGAAGGAGAATTACCACATGACTACTTCGCTAAATTTAACAAAGTGGCCATGCAAGTAAATAACCTTAATCACGAAGTAGCATTAGATATGATGAACTAGAATTGCAACAATCGAGGACTCTTCGATTCTCTCACCATTGACCCCTTAAAAACTTTTATAAACTGATGGAAAGAAGTAACCGGTTCATTTGCCTGGATGACAACTTGCGAACTTACTCCCATGGTTCATATACAAGGAAAGGAAAAAAAGGGCAATGAGATCATAAAAATGACAAGCATTGAGCTAGATAAGGAGGAGCTTGCTTAGGTGCCACGGACCCAATCAACAGCTCAACTTGGTATTATCCTCTGCTCACGACCAACAAAAGTGAAGTCTTCCACTGGATCAAAAGGACAGAAGAAAAAAAATCATTTTCCTCGACCACCAAAAATAAAGATAAATATTTCAGCTTCCATTAGGATAATAGAAAGGACATAAAAGAATGTCGAGATCTAAAGAACGAGATTGAGAGACTAGTCCCGTAAGGCAAGCTCAACCAATTTAAAAAGAGAGTCAACCTAGGAGAAAATAGGCAAGAATCCTTACAAGAAGATGGATATAGAGATTAAAAAAAAAAATCTAACAACAGGCAATACGCGAGAGTAATCAATGTTATAGTAGGAAGAGCCACCAAAGGAGATAGTTCCACCTCAAGAAAAAGGCAAATCTATGAAATATACTCAGTAAACAATAAACAAAATGTCATTAAGCCAATGTTTTGTCCTATTACCTTTTCCTCGACAGATGATAGCAGGAAGCTCAGTACCCCCATGCAGGCACCTTAGTAGTCCATAGCCAGATCAAGAATTTTCTAGTTAAAAAGATTCTAGTGGATGATGGCAATTCAGTAACTATGATGATTGTGAAAACTTTTAAAGTGTTTTGGCCTAGATTTTAAGAAGCTGCGCTAGTTCGAACCCCTTTGATCGAGCTCGGAGGAACTAAAGTTGACGTGTTGGGATCCATCGAGTTGGGGGACACATACATCATTACAAAATTCAAAGCCATATGGATGGTGGTAGACATTCCTTTCACCTATAATGCCATTATTGAACAACCGACCCTATATGACACAACAACATGCACTCACATTAGATACCTTACCATGAAAATTTCAACCAAGCAAGGTGTGGCAGTTGTCAGAGGCGATCATAAGATAGCACGAGAAACGTATATAAACATGCTTAAGGGGGTAAAACTTGAAACATTTGACTTCATCCCTACAAACAGACTCAAAAATTTCAAGCCAACAACAAATTTGAAATCCTTGCCAGTAGGGAAAATCGAGTACTCTGAATCGGTACAGAGCTTACAAAACTAGTAGAAAAAGATATCAGCTCGGCTCTTCTAGACACAGTCCACACCTTTGCCTGGTTTCCTTTAGACATCACAGGGATTGTGCTCGAATAATAAAAGGCCATAGCATAAGAGGTGTCCAAACTATTACATGAAGGGTTCATCCAAGAGGTGCAGTACCCAGACTGGCTGGCCAACGTTGTGTTAGTAAAGAAGTTGAATGGAAAATAAAGAATGTGCATTGATTTCATAGATCTTAATAAAGTCTACTCAAAGGATAGTTACCCACTGCCTAATATAGATTAACTTGTTGATTCTACGACAGGGTACGCACTATACAGTTTCAATGATGCATTAACGAGTTACTAGCAAATATGGATGTTTCTACTGGATGAACAGAAAACAAGTTTTGTCACCCACAAAGACACTTATTGCTATAAAGTTATGCCTTTGGGCTTAAAAATGTAAAAGCCACATATTAACGATTAGTAAACTATATGTTCAAAGAATAAATTATGAAAATAATGAAGGTATACATAGATGACATAATAGTTAAAAGTCATTAAGTTGAAGACCATGCTAAGGACCTAAAAGAGGCCTTCAAGATCTTTAACCAGTACAACATGAAGCGCAATCCAAAAAAATGCACTTTTGGAGTTCGAACAGGTAAATTCTTTGGCTTTATGATTTCCCAAAGAGGCATTGAGGCTAATATGGAGAAGATCAAAGTGATTATCAACATGAAGCCACCTCAGACAATCAATGAAGTTCAAAAGCTTAATGGAAGACATGACCCTAGGAAGATTCATCTCTTCATCAGCCCGACGTTGTTCACCCTTTTATAAAACATTAAGAGACCTTAAAAAGTTCAAGTGGGATGACGAATGCCTAAAAGCATTTGAAAAACTAAAAATATTCCTTTGCTTACCTCCTTTACTCAGTTACCCCTTGCAGGACAAACCACTTTTCATGTACTTAGCAATAATCAAAGGCACGATTGCCTCGGTCTTAGTTATGGAAGAAGAATTAGGGCAAAAGCCAATCTATTATGCTAGCAAAGTCCTCAAAGGAGTTGAGTTGAACTACCCATACTAAATAAGTTAGCTTATGCCCTGGTCAGCTCGGCCATGAAGCTGAGACATTTCTTCTAAACCCATACCATAACAATTTGATCGGATCAACCTTTAAGGAAAATATTGCAGAAAGTAAAAAATTTAGGGCTAATAGCAAAATGGGTAATCTGACTTCATTTTAATATCAAATTTGAGCCAATGCAGACCACAAAAAGACCCAAATCTTAGCAGATTTTGTAGTTGAGCTAATAGGTATAGAACCAAAACTTGAACAGACTAAGGAAAAAGAAGAATGAAAATTATACATTGACAGAGCCTCAAGTACGGAAAGAGTAGGAGTCGAAATAAACGGAAAGAGTAGGAGTCGAAATAATCTTGCAAGGATCGGACATAATCACTGTCAAATATGCTATCCGACTGAAATTTCAAGCCACCAATAATGCAGTAGAATACGAAAGTCATAATTACCAGGCTACAATTAATGTAAAAAGTCTGAGTTGAGCACCTCATCATATACAGTGATTCACAGTTTGTGGTCTAATAGCTTCTCAGGCAATATGCCATCAAGGGACCCACTATGCTCAAATATGCCAAACACACAAAAAAAACTTTGAACAAATATAGAGGTAAAAGGAGGAAAGTGGGCACTATAACAAATCCCTCGGGAGAATAATGAAAAGGCAGACTCACTAGCTAAGCTAAGTTCTTTCCTCAAGTAACACTGCCTAAAGGAATTTTGATGGAAGACAGGCTTTAGCCTAACACCTTGCAATTGTTGAACATAATTGTCATAACTGAGGAAGACAACTGAATGAGCCCACTCATTTGGTACTTAAAGTACAAATAACTCTCGCCCAAACCAAAAGATGCTTGAACCATCATCAGGAAAGTTGTTGATTATTTTCAAGAAGATAGAGTCCTATACAACTGATCCTACAGTTAACCTTAGCTCAGGTACATCTCCATGGAAGATGAGAATTATATACTTATAGAAATCCATGAAGGAATTTGTAGACGTCACGAAGTAGCTAGTGCCTTAGCTCGAAAAGCAATTTTAGCCATGTATTTTTAGCCCACAATGTTCAAAGACTTAAATAACTCATATAAAAATGTGATGCATGCCAAAAACACTCGCTCATCCCTCGACAGCCAGCGACAAAGTAATAGCCCATTGGCTTTTTCACACCCCATTTAATAATCATTTAAATTTCTCTTTAAGTCTATCCATTGTCATTTAAAAGACCTGATTAAAATTTTTTTTTTCATTATGTCTCTTGTTCACCACTTAGTAATTATTTACAACAAAACATACATGAATAATCAAAC
>CATIWR010174495.1:0-13222 GCA_949677035.1 Omphalea diandra
AATCTACCATCAGTTACAAAACATATAAATGAACATTTTTCATGTTTACTCATTATCCATTTCAGTTTATAAGGTCACCAAAACAAAAGAACAATCTAAGGGCAAGTAGGTTCATAACATGTTGACAACCAGTCGTGATGAAGAGACAACATCTCTACAACCATACCGAATTTGGAAACAATATTTCACAGGTATGTAGATCAGACATAAATATACAACTTTTAAGTTTGGACCATCATCAAATTCTGAGTCTATGGTCATTAAATTCTTGGAAAACCGAATTAAAAGAAAGGTGGTGTGTCATCCGGGTACAGAGTCAGTCCCAATGAATGAGCCATATCTCTTTCCACACAGCAAATTAATCAAAATTGCTTAACAAGAATTTAGAGAGAATATAATGCTACAAGTTTCATGTTTTTCACTCTGTCAAAATCAGAACATAAAGCCATCAAAATATAACAAAACAGAAGGCTGAGATCATCTCGGTTTGGATTTGACCTAGTCCTGATGAAGGGGTCATATCTCTTCACACACACGGAATCAAGTAAAACCGTTTCATATGCATTTATATGAGACATAAGGCTACAAATTTCATGTTTTTCACTTTCCCCATTTCCTGTTCCTGTGTTATGAAATCGTGGGTGCAAAATTCTGATCTAACAGAAAAATCAACAGAATCAGCTCTTGTTCTCTTAGATTACAACTTCCATCCAAGAGTTCTACCACAATTACTCCCTAATTCTTACTACCCCTGCATGATTAACATGCGATGAGAGGTTAATTCCAAGTGAGAAGAAGATAAATTTGCTTACCTACTGTCCCATATTTGAAAAACCCTAGGCAGCTCACTCTTCTCCCTCTCTTCTTCTTCTTCTTCTTCTTCCTTTCTTTCTTCTTCCTTTACTCTCTCTTTGTTTCTGTTATAACCCAAGTTTTTTCCTCAAAATCTCACCCTAATGGTCTGTATTCTCATCTTAAATAAGTCAAAAGATTGAGGCTGGTTTCCTATTGGTTAAAAGTTAAAAGTTTTGCTTTTAGTCCATCTTCTTCACTCCTTCATCACCTTCATCCATTCTCTAATTTCTAGATGCTCCTTATACGTTTAGATGAGCCCTCAAACACTATTATTTATGATGCTATAATAAGCAAACAATATGAAATAATTTGTCATATAACTATGCAAACACTGCATATATGTTCAAGCATCCCAAATGCAATGGTGCCATTGTCATTGTCGTGTTTTTACAATTCACATGTCTAAATAATTATTTATTCTGTGCATATGTTCATTTGAGATTTCATATCATTTGTGCAATGAATATATTCATGTGATAATGCTAATGAATAGAGATAAGGATGTTACACAAAATGTGAGGAGCAACAAAATAAAGAGAGATCAAAGGAAGGAAGGAAGGAAGAAGAAGAAAAAGAAAAAGAAGAATAAGAATAAGAATAGCGAGTTGCCTAGGAAGGAACCCTAAGTTTTTTGGTTCTAGGAAAATAGGTAAGTTAATGTATCTTCTTCCTACATGTATTACTCTCTCATGACATGTTAATCATGCATGGTTAGTAAGAATTATAGAGTCTTTGAGGTCGAGCTCATGTATAGAGGTTGTAGCATAAGAAAAGCAGAGTTGACTGTGTTGGTTTTGTTGTTAGAGTAGCTTGTTACACCAATGATTTCATAACCCTAGAAGAGGAATTGGAGAAAGTGTAAACCATAAAAGTTATAGCTTTATGACCCACATAAAAATCATGAAAAAAAGTTTTGCTTAATTTGGTGTTTGTGAAGAGCTATGGCTCCTTCATTAGGGTTGGTTCACAACTAATCAAAATCTCCTCACTCTTTCTATTTTCATATATTTTGATGATCTTATATCCTGATTTAGATAAAGTGTAAAATATAAGATTTTTAGGGTTATATCCCCTCTAAATATCTGTAAAGAAGTTTTGCTTGATTTGTTGTGTGGAAAGAGATATACCTCTTTAATTGTGACTGACCTTGAACCTGATGAAACCTATTTCACCTCATAGTTCTATTTTTTAAGAATTTTATGGCCATGGAATGGTAATTTAGTGATGTACCAAACTTGAAAGTTGTATATTTGTGTCTAATCTAGATGACTATAAAATACTTTTACCAAATATATCATGGTTGATGAGATATTGCTCCTCTATTGTGACTAATTATTAATATGCTGAAAACATGCTCACCCTGAGATTGACCATTTATTTTAGTGACCTTATAGACTGAATTTTACATGTAAAACATGAAAAATGTTCTTAGAGGTGATATGTATCTACTGGTAAATTTTTTTTTGAAATTAAATTTATAAAATTTTAGATATATCCAAGATTATAAGACCTATTCAGATTAAGATGACATTGAAACAGGACAAAATTCAAAAATTCACCAAATTTTTTATATGTCTTTTGTTGATATGAAATTTGAATATGTTATATCATTATGTGTCTAGTTTATTTTAATGAATTAAGTCATTTGGATAAGTATATCAATAGTTATTACAATGAGAGTGCAGCAATATCAGGCTGCCACACAAGAAAAATATGTATAAACACTAGGTCCACTTGCATGGAACATGACCGTAGTTGATTACCTAGCATTCATACTCATTTGACATACTTTTAACCATGTATGTATCAAATTTGAGGATCCCAACACTTTGAGGAAGACCAAAGAGGTCTAAACCTACCATAAAAGTTGGTCGCATTAAAAGGTGATTGAATTGGATTATAATGTGTATGTGTGATGATTTTATGATATGGTTGTCTTCCATTACATGTACATGCGATTGAATTGTGACATTTTACACATGAATATAAGTCAAGTGAGACTTATATGATCTTAATGATTACTTGGAGTACCATTGTGAATGAACACTTGCATATGGAACTAAAAGGATATTGTGACTGACTTGTCAAATAATTGCAAATCACTTGGAAAAATGGACCCATATGTCCTATTGGCATATGTTATTTATCAAATGATTCACTTGTTATATGCTGGCTAGCAAAATCAAATGTCACTTGAATCACATGAATTCTGGTGAGCAGTGTTTGGCTTACAATGTCACTACAAAATCAATCTACTGCATTTACACTTGCATAGTCACTTCTTATACTTGTAATGTATCCTAATGAAATTTGATTATTGGTTGTGCCATAAGAATATGGGTATTATTTTTATTCTTTGAGTTGTGACTCACCAAATTGTAATTATGTTTTTTAGATATTGAAGCATAGGGTTTGGATACTTTGGAGCATAAAGTTTTGCATATAGACAATAGAACTCAGGTTGTCGACTAAAATCTAGCTCTCTCTCCTTATGTCATGTACATAAACCTAGATGAGAATCAATTTGTGGTCACTAGCCTCGAATATTAGTTAACATATTTATACATTAAATATAAAATGGATTGTATATGCATGATGAATTAACCTTTATGCATATGTATTTTTGGACATGAACGCCATGATTAGTAAATGAAAATAGTTGTTACAATACAACTTCATTGATGCATCTATAGGGTACCATCAAATTTGGATGTTCATGCTGGATAAAGAAAAACAAGTTTCATAACCTACGAAGGCACCTACTGCTATAAAGTAATGTCTTTTGGACTTAAAAATTTAAGAGCCACCTATCAAAGACTGGTAAAGTATATGTTTAAAAAGAAGATAAAAAAATGGTAGAGGTTTACATGGATGATATGATAGTAAAAAGTCATCAAGTTGAAGACCATGCTAGAGATTTAAAAGAAGCCTTTAAAATCTTCAACAAATATAACATGAAACTTAACCTAGAAAAGTGAACCTTTAGATTCTGAGCTCAAAAATTCCTTGGCTTTATGATTTCCTAAAAGGGAATCGAGGCTAACCCTGAGAAGATCAAAGCAATCATTGACTTAAAACCAGCTCGTACAACTAATGAAGTCTAGAAGCTCAATGGAAGGATCATAGCCCTGGGAAGATTCATATCCTCATCATGATATTTACCTTTTTAGAAAACATTAAGAGATCTTAAAAAGTTCAAATGGGATGATGAGTGCCAAAAAGCCTTTGAAGAACTAAAATCATTCCTTAGATCGCTCCCTTTGCTTAGTGGCTTGTAGGATGAATCGTTATTTATATAACTAGCAATAACCAAAGACATAATTTCCTCGGTCCTAATTAATAAAGAATAGGCAAAATAAAAGCCAATATATTTTGTCAGCGCAGTCCTCAAAAGCATCGAGCTAAACTATCTAATGTTAGAAAAGTTGGCTTACGAGCTAGTTAGCTTAGCTATAAAGCTGAGACACTACTTCCAAGTCCACACCATAATAGTATGCATAAATCAACCCTTAAGGAAGATATTGTGAAAGGCAGAGACTTCAAGATGAATTGCAAAATAGACAGTCTAGCTTTGCAAAATTTGATAACAGATTTGAATGAAAGCAAGCAATGAAGGCTCAAGCCTTGGCAGATTTTATGGTTAAGCTAACAGGTGTGGAAATGAAGCCTGAATTGTAACAACTATTTTCATTTACTAATCATGACATTCATGTTCAAAAATTCATATGCATAAAGGTTAACTCATCATTCATACACAATCTAACATGTATTTAATGTACATATATGTTAACTAAAACATGTTCAAGGCTGGTGACCACAAATATGTACATGACACAAGTAAAGAGGGAGAGAGTTAAAATTCAATTGATGACTAGTGCCCTTGTGTCTATATGCAAAACTTTATGCTTTAAAGTACCAAACCTTATGTTTCACTATCTGAAAAAAAAAATAATTACAATTTGATGAGTCACAACCTAATGAATAAAAATAATAGTCAAATTCTAGTGGTACAACTAACAATCAAATATAATTAGGGTACAGTACAAGTATATGAATTGACTATGAAAGTACGAATGCAGTGGATTGATTTTGTTGTGAAATTGTAAGGCAAACACTGCTATTAGAAATTCATGTGATTCAAGTGAAATTTTATTTTGCTAGCCAATGTATAACATGTGATTCATTTGATCGATAACATATGCCATAATAGGACATATTGGTCCCTTTTTTTCCAAGTGATTTGTAAGTGTTTAACAAGCAAATCACAACATCCTTTTAGTTCCATAAGCAAGTGTTCATTCACAATGGTATACTAAGTAATCATTAAGATCATATAATTCTCACTTGACTCGTATTCACGTGTAAAATATCACAAATCAATCACATATATATGTAATAGAAGGCAACTATATCATAAAATAATCACACATGCACATTAGAATCCAATTATGGCTTTACTCACCTTTGATGCATGCAACCTTTATGGTGGGCTTGAATGTCTCTCTTAGGCTTCCTTAATGTGTTGAGATCCTAAAATTTGATACATATATCATCATAAAATGCCAAAATGAGTTTTCTTGCATGGTACACAATTGTGGTCATGTTCCATGCAAGTGGACCTAGTATTTAAGTTTATTATTCTTGTATGGCAGCCTTACCTTACTACACTCTCATAGCAATAACTCTCCTAGTATTTAAGTTTATTATTCTTGTATGGCAGCCTTACCGTACTACACTCTCATAACAATAACTCTAAATAAACTAGACACATAATGATACAACATAGTCAAAATTTAGGTCAACATAAGGCCTATAGAAAATATGGTGAATTTTTTAATTCTTTCCTATTTTAATGTAATTGTAGTATGATTATGTCTTGTATTTCTAGCCATATCTCAAATTGTATAAGCGTAATTAAAAAAAATAACTTACCAAAAGTTACACAACACATAAAAGAACCCTTTTCAAGTTTTACACGTTGTCTAATTTAGTCTATAAGGTTAGCAAAATAAATGGCCAATCTCATGGTGAGCAGGTTTTAACACTTTCAGAATCAGTCACAATGAAGGAGCAATATCTCCTCACACACAATATATTTGGCAAAACTATTTTACAAGAATGTATATGAGACATAAATCTAAAAATTTCAATTTTGTCATATTACCAAATTCCCATTCTATTATGATCAAATTCTTGGAAAATATAATTAAATGATTAAATAGGTTTCATTAGATTCAGGGTCAGTCACAATAAAAAAGGAATATCTCTTTCCACATAACAAATAAAGGAAAAATGTTTTACAAGAATATAAAGGGGATATAAACCTATAAATTTAATATTTTACACTTTGTCTAAATCAACACATAAGGTCATCAAAACATATGGAAATAGCTATAATGAGGAGATGTTGGCATGTTATGAACTAACCCTAATGAAGGAGCCATATAACTCATCACACACACTGTATTAATGGGGGTATAAATCTACAACTTTCATGATTTACACTTTTCCTAGGTCCTCTTCTATTTATGAAATCATGGGTGTAAAAATCTACTCTAACAACAAAACCAACACAATCAACTATTGTTTCTCTTCAGCTTCAAGTTTCATACGTGAGCTTTACCTCAGATTACTTTATAATCCATACTAATCATGCATGTTTGACATGTTATGAGGGAGGAATTTCATATGGGAAGGAGATAAAATCACTTACCTCTTTTTCCAAAACTAGAAAAGCATAGGGTTTCCTTCCTAACTAGCTTACTTTTTTCCTTTTTCTTCTTCTTTTTTTTCTTCTTCTTCTCCTTTCATTCTTTCTTTCTTAGCTCTCTTTCTTTTGTTACACCCCTTCAAATTTTTGCCTGTCTAATATGCTCCTAAAGGAGGAGAAATTCAATGTGTACACCTACTTTAGTAAGACAAAATCATAGTGACTTACTACCATTGGTTGGAAGCTCAATTTTCCTATTTTAGTCCTTCTTCACTCCTTCATCACCTTTATCCTTCTCCTCATCCCTATATGCTCCTTATACTTTTGAATAAGCTCTAAAACACTATTATTTATGATACTATAACACGCATACAACATATGTTAATTTGCCATGCAACTATGCAAGCATCACATATATGTTCAAATGCCCTAAATGCAATGGTGCAAGTGTTATTATCATGTTTATCAAATTCACATATGTAATATAATCATTTATTCAATGCATATGTTCATATGGGATTGCAAATCATTTATGCAATGTATAGGTTCATGTGAAGGTGCTAATGAATGAGGATTGAGATTTACATGACCAAACCAATAAAAAGAAGAATGAAAATTATACATAGAAGGAGCCTCAAGTGCAGAGGGAGTAAGAGCCTGGATAGTCCTATAAGGGCTAAATAGAATCACTATCAAGTATGTGCTCCAAGCCACCAATAATGCAATAGACTATGAAGTGTTGATTACTAGGGTACAAATGGCATAATAAGTCTGAGCTGAACATCTCTCCATTCATATTGATTTATGATTGGTGGTCTAGTAGCTCCTCGAACAATACACCATCAAAGGCCTTAGTATGCTCAAATATGTTAAGCATGTTAAACATCTTTTAAAAAATATAGAGATAAAAGGAGAAAGTGGGACACATAGTATATCCCTTGAGAAAATAACAAAAAAGCATATTCCCTAGCTAAACTAATAGCCTTTCCCTTGGCAACATTGCCTGAAGGAGTTTTCACAAAAGAAAGACTCAAGCCTAACACCCTACAATTGTTGAATAAGGCTGCCATAGCTTAAAAAGACAATTGGATGAGCTTATTCATCAAACACTTAAAGTACAAACAACTTTTCACCATGCAAAGAATGCTTCAACCATCATTAGTAAGGTTGTTGATTACTCTAAAGAAGATGGAGTGCTATACAAACGATCTTATAGTCAGCCCTAGGTTAGATGCATTTCTATCAAAGATAGGAATTATATATTAAGAGAAATTCACAAAGAAATTTACAAAGCTCACGAAACAGCTAGTACCCTAGCTCAAAAGGCAGTCTTAGCTGGGAATTTTTGGCACATAATATTTATAGATGCTAAATAGCTTGTGTAAAAATGTGATGCATATCATACACACACACTTTTCCTTTGGTAGCTAAAGGCAAAACAACAATCCATAGGTTCGAAATGGCCCCTTTTTCTAATGGGGAATAGACATCCTTAGTCCTTTCCCATAAGCAGCAAGATGGAAAATATTTATGGTAGTAGGTATTGACTACTTCTCGAAATGGCACAAAGCCGAAACACTAGCCACAATCACTTCAACAAAAATCCTTGACTTCTTCAAAAAGAATGTAATTTATCGATTTAGTATTCTAGGAGTGCTAATCACAGACAATAAGCATTGACCTTTGGTTATCCTTGGTGGCTCACCCATAAATAAAAGGAATGACCAAGTTAACCAATAGATCATCTTGTAGGGGATCAAGAAAAAGCTAGATGATATGGGAGGCACGTGGACCGATCAGGTTAACCACATTTTATGGGCTTTTCAAACAACTCCAAGAACAATAATAGGGAAAATACCTTTTTCCTTAGTATATGGCATAAAAGCAGTAATTCCAGTGGAAATTGGCCTTCCTTTATACCGAGTTCTTTGTCATAATCCTTAGTAGAATGAAGAAACACTTCACCTCAATTTTGATCTCTTAGTTGAGATATGAGAAGAAGATAATATTCAAGCTACCACATACCAACAAAGAGTAGCCCAGTTCTATAGTACAAGAGTAAAAAATTGAGTCATTAAATAAGGAGACTTAGTACTTAGAAGAACTGACAAAGCTAGGGGAAAGGATGGTGTAAGCAAGCTAGGTGCTAATTGGGAAGGTTTGTACAAACTGACTAAGATGATAGGTCTTGCAACATACAAGCTAGAAATAAAGGAAGGAAAACATGTGCCTCACACATGGAACGTGGAAGCATTAAAGAAATATTTAACATAAATAACCTTTATTGCCTTTTTTTTTTGTAAATTACTAGTCTTCTTTCCAATAAAAATGATGCTACCCATGAACATCGGCCAATTGTCGAACCACATAACAACTTTGTGTCTTATGTTTCTCATTCTTCTTAATTTTATGCACATGGATAAAAAAGAGTTTATCGAGTTAATTTGCCTTGTACACACATCAAATATATGTAATATGTACCAAGCTAATTTGCCTCGTACAAAATCTAATTAATCTTATCATGAAGTATATACCGTGCTAATTTATCTAGCAATTGAAAAAGGTACCAAGTTAATTCATCTTGTACATAAGCCAAACCTACCATGTAAAAGATTAGCTAGTCTCACACAAAATAAAGGTTTAAAAAGATGCAAAGACAAGTAAAAAGGCAAAGATTACCAGCCTATATCTTTCCAGAGGTTTAGCATTTAGTATCTTATTAGTTTAGCTTGAGAAAACATAGAAAGGAATATCATTAAAGAGGAAAAACAAAATTATCATTAGCTTTAGAAAAAATTTACAAAGACAAAAAAAGAAGCAAGAGGCCTGAGGTTACATAAAAAAAACCTATGTTTACCCTTCGTGCTCATCCTGATCTTCCTCATCATTGTCCCCTAACAAAATCTCACCTACATAATCAAAGTATAAATCTAGATGAGCTTTTGCTAGTGAATGTCTAATCTCTGCATTATATGCAAAGAAAATGGAGGACATTTCTTTAAGCACTAATAATCAAGTTGTCACCTCATTCTCTTGCCAATCTTCCACATCTAAACTCAGCTTGATGTTCTTCTTCTTCATCTCCTTTAGCTCTACAGATTTCCTCTTTAGCTCTTCCTTATGGCTAAACAACTCTACCACACGACCTTTAGCAGTCTTTAACTTCTCCTGAGTTTCACTAAGCAAGTTTGCTAAGGCAATAATTTACTATAATGTATCCTAATTCCTCTTCGTTAAAGAATCAAAAGCATTGCGAGCATTCACCAACATAGCCTTTAACTAAGATAAACTCTTGAATTCTTTCTTTACAATCTTAAGTAAAAAACCTAGGCCACTGTTAGCCTTATAGCACCAAGAAGGGAGGAAGAGGGGGTTAAATTGGTGGGAGATTAAAAAATTTGAAGGGAAGGTTAAGAGTTTAGAGAATTAAGAGAAGGTAGAGAAAATGAACACAAGGTGTTTATAGTGGTTCGAGTGTTAACAAACCCACGTCCACTCTCAAATTCTTCACAATTATGTATTTCACTCAACTAAAAGTAGTATTTTCAAGCCCACACCTAACTTATACAATGCATTTTATGGCTCACACACAACCCTTACACTTTGTGTTTCTAGGCTCACATAAAACCTCACTCAAGTGTTTTGGATAGGCTCACACTTTAACCTATTATAAGAGTTTTGGTAGCTAGGCTAACTCTCAACCCAATTACGATGGTGTTTAATGCTTACACCAAACAATCAAGAACTCACAATTAAAGAATAAGAAGATGTGAAGCAAATTTACAAGAGTTTGGTTACAACAAATGAAATTCCCTTTGCATTCATGTCTGTTTGATAGTGTATTTATAGGCAACAACCACTAAAGAGATGTTACTCCCAAACCTAGCTAGATTTTGATTAAATCTATAAGGTAAGCTAGACAGATTTTGATTAAATGCTTGTCAGACTGAGGTCAGGGTTATGACTAGCATTTTGTGGTCACAATTTTTTAATTTACACTGAAAAACCTGAAATCACATCAGAGAATCCTATTTTGTGTCTAACAGTTAGTCTACATGTCCTTCTCTCATTGGTCGTCCAAGAAATATAACCATTATGTTTGACCAACCAACTAAAAGTCATAATCGTGATTAATATCTTTCTTAATCATGATAGAGATCGTAAATTCTTCTGTTTGTTGAGGAGAAAATACTTTCTTAGGACGTAGTTACAACAAATGCTTCGCCCTTGTGAATTTTCATATTCTAATTGTTGCCCTGGACACTTAGCATGATATGGTTGCAAACCTAGTTCCCTCTTTTCAATTATGAAATTTACAGTCGTGACTCTAGATGCAAACACCACCGTAAATCTCTCTATGAGTCATTCAAGTTTCCCTCGGGTGTGAATTCCTTCACATTTTCTTCTGGCCTAACTCCATCATCATTGTTACAAGGTCATGGTCGCGAATTAGAGGATCCTGACCACAAATTTGGATGTCTTACTGAAAGTTAGAGATTTAGACTTCCATCCAACTTTTAGTGAAAAAATTATCTTGTAAACTATAAAATAATACTTAAACAAGATATTAGTACCAATCAATCTCCATTGTCAAAATCAAAAGATGCCTATGACTTAGGTTTGACCAACCTAGTGCAACAACTGCCTCGGTCATTATTGCCTAAACAAAGAAAGAAAAATAAACTTAGTATTTTCATAAACACTTAGAAAAAATCACATCTGCATTATTACTCATAATACCTTGAGATTAAGCATTTGTGCATGAGCCAATTGCTCATTGTTAGTAAGATGGTGAAATCTCTTCTCATCACTAGGTAGGAGAGAAATTCTACTGAATGTCTTACTAATTGTCTTATTACTTAAGGAATAAGGGTCATACTTGCTCTTTAAGTACCTGTATGGATCAAGGCATTGACTTGGAATCTTGGGCAACATAAAAAGCTATTTGTCTGACTCAGAGTTTGATGTCTTTACTCGGGCCTTTTTAAATGATGGCTTGTTAATAGGCACCTGCTCATCCACCATTTCAGTCGTCTCTATAGGCAGGTCAATGGGTTTAGTAGCAACTCCAGTAGCATCTTTTATCCGGGGCCTAGTTCCATTCAGCTCACCCGAAGGATGTTTCATACCAACAGTCTTCACCTGAGCCGAGGTTAACACCCCTTGTAGTAGTCATCACAACTTGAGTGACTTTTTTCCTTGCCATCTCTCGCTTCAAACCTTTCATGTCCATCTTTACAAACCACAAAAACATTAATAAGCATTAGTAAGCATGAGTTCAAACCACAACCAAACAAATTTTTTAGAATTGGCCTGAGCAGGAAGTTATTTTACTATCAGCCTAGTTAAATTAATAGGGTCCTTAACTAAGGTAGAAAGTTGTTCAGTTTATGCTACACACATTTGATTGATACTAGGTTACATTCCCACTCATCTCAGTTCACCCACCTCATAGGAAAACCCACCTTTCTTTACGAGTCATGATAAAAAGCTTATCCTTCCAACCTTTTAAGGAAAAAGGATAGTGGTTGAATATGCTCATGCTAGCCTTAGTAGATGCATGCCAATGGTCTTGGCCTGTTTAGCCTTTCACCATAAAAATACACCTCGCAACTCTAGCCAAAATAACAACTTTCTTTTTTTTTTTTTTAGCTAAGAGATGTAATCTCACTAACACCCTTACCCCATTCGACATAATTTATGATATAGTAAGCTTGAGACCCCTTAGAAGGTCTTGAATAAGTTTTGGTTTGAGTAACTAAAATCTAGCCTTTATGTCTTCTTCATAAAGCATAAATTGGTTACACTTAAGTAAGGAAAAGATTTTTACATCAGGATCAATATACTCAACTCATACTCGAGCGAAATGCCATATTTTACCTGGATCTTTGCCAAACGCTGCTCAAATTGTAACATCCCTATCCACATCCATTGGCATTATCGCATGAACATATTCATTACATAAATGATATGAAATCCTATATAAACATATGCATTGGATAAATGATCATTTAGTCATGCGATTTGTAGAAGCATGACAATGACACTTGCACTGTTACAATTGGGACACTTGAACATATCTGTAGTGTTTGTATACTTGCATGGCAAATTGTCTTATGTTGTGTGCATATTATAGCATCATAAATAATGGTGTTATAGATCTTATTTAAGAGTATAAAAAGCATTTAGGGATTGAGAGATGGATGAAGGTGCTTAAGGAGTGAAAAAGAGGGACTAAAAGAGGAAAAGTGAACTTCTAACAAAAAATGAAGCACCATGATTTTATATTGTTATAATAAGTTTATATCTGGCAATTAGGGTTAGAAATGAGGGTTAATTCATGAGGTATGGCAGAAAGAGAGTGAGAGAGAGAGAACTTAGGAAGAAAGAAAGAAAGAAAGAAAGAAAGAAAAAAAGAAGAAGAAGAAGAAGAAGAAGAAGAAGAAGAAGAGATGGAGAAGAGTGAGTTGCCTAAGGTTTTCTAATTCTAGGATAATATGTAAGTTAATTTATCTTCTTCTCACCTGAAATTAACCTCTCATGACATGTTAATCATGTATGGTTAGTGAGAATTATGGAGTAATTGAGGTAGAGCTCTTGGATGGAAGTTGAATCCAAGAGAACTAGAGCTGTTTATGTTGTATTCTGCTGTTAGAG